>JAFIRS010001969.1:0-268005 GCA_018342105.1 Gonioctena quinquepunctata
AAAAGTGAAAGTGAAAGTGAAAGTGTGAAAGTGAAAGTGTGAAAGTGAAAGTGTGAAAGTGAAAGTGTGAAAGTGAAAGTGTGAAAGTGAAAGTGTGAAAGTGAAAGTGTGAAAGTGAAAGTGTGAAAGTGAAAGTGTGAAAGTGAAAGTGTGAAAGTGAAAGTGTGAAAGTGAAAGTGTGAAAGTGAAAGTGTGAAAGTGAAAGTGTGAAAGTGAAAGTGTGAAAGTGAAAGTGTGAAAGTGAAAGTGTGAAAGTGAAAGTGTGAAAGGAAAGTGTGAAAGTGAAAGTGTGAAAGTGAAAGTGTGAAAGTGAAAGTGTGAAAGTGTGAAAGTGAAAGTGTGAAAGTGAAAGTGTGAAAGTGAAAGTGTGAAAGTGAAAGTGTGCTTGGATTTAGAATGACGTGAGTATTCAAGTATAAGTTGGATGACATAACAGATTAATTTTTTGCCTTGTTTTGAGTTATAATAACAATGAAAACGGAATATTCCTAGATGACCTGATAACACGAAGTATAGGGTTACTGCAATTGGCTTACAAACCCCTACACGAGTAATTTGCTATAGGTGTTTTGGGTAGGAAGATATAGTAACACAGAACCCAGAAATAACAGGTTAGAAATTTTACTTCAAAATATATATTTTGAAACGAAAACCATATGAATCAATTCAATACATGGTGGCTAATCTGAAATACTACGTAATGTATATTTTTTTCAAAATCTTCAACAACAAGGTATTTTTGAATCATTTCACACATTAAAGGAGATAATTCGATTCTATCGTGAATGATGAATCAATTCAATACATGGTGGCTAATCTGAAATACTACGTACATGTAATAATAATTTCAAATGGTTCTCAGAGTGTTCAGCTATTTCAAGAATTTTTTTCAAATGATTCTCAGAGTGTTCAGGTATTCCAAGAAATTATTTAGGTGGTGTGAAATCAGTAGCAGTACCATACTGTTCAAAACCACCAACTTTTTGTGAAATTACAAGTGAGAAAGTGTGTGGTGCGAATATACATCTAGTGAATAAACAAAAATACCTTCAAATCCTAGAGTAAAAATATATTTTCGGCGAAATAGGTAGTGGAATTAATTAGAACCATTGAAACGGGAAATAGGTGATGAGGTTTACGGAAAATCCTAATACGTTCGAAAAACATCAAGAGTTTCAAATTTCATTTGAAGGAGTTATGATTCAGTGTAAAAACATTCTGTGAAATTATTCATTTAAAACATTCTGTCAAATTATTCATTTCACCTAGTATGGGTAAAGTGTTTCGAACCAAAAAATTTTGTGAGGTTCAATGAAATAATATTGAAGTACAACTAAAATAAACACGAGGAATGAATAAAAATGGATATTGGTAGAGGAATATAATCCTTATAGGAAAAAATTATACACGACATATTGAAGTCATCATATTCAATGAATATTAAACATTTACGGATTATCAGACATATGATATTTTCACTAAAAAATTATACATCAAAAGTTTTGTTGTGATGACAGGACCAATAGGTATTATTTCTATTAAAATCTACCTAATTGAGGGAAGTTAAAAGATCTAGAGCATTATGATTAGTTGACAATTTCCCTCAAAGGGTTTCAACTAATGGTCTTCTGAATGTTTAAGTATTCTTTAAAATTAGTGTTGGTTTGTACGAAATTACTAGCAGTACCAGGTTGAATGAAATGTTCCATTCTTTGTGAAAACTCTTATGAAAAATATAAAAATGGTAAAAGTGTTGTCAATGACATGTTTCGTGACATAGTAAAATCAATTATGAACTGTTAGTAAAAAATAAGTGATAGATTCATATAAAATAAATACCAAAATCTGTAGCAGAAATATATTTTGGGAAATAGTAGAATCAATAATGAACTGTTAGTATACAATAAGTGACGGAGTTCATAGAAAATGTCAAAAGTTTGTTAAAATATATCCGATTTAAAATGTCCAAATACCAAGATCAATAATGAACTGTTAATATAAAATAGGTGACAGGGTTCATAGAAAATGAATACCAAAATATCTACAAAAATATATTTGGATAAAAATAGTAAAATCAATAATGAACTGTTAGTTTTAAAATAAGTGAGGGGTTTGTAGAAAATCTCAAAAAGTCATATGTACTAGAAAATATTCACATTAAGAGTTTCAAAATTCCATTCGAAGTCGTTATAATTCAGTGTGAGAACATTTTGTAGAATTAGGACAGGAAATTTATTATTGCAGATGATCTTTAGATGTACCTATAGGACTCATTCTGAATCAATAAATAATATCAAATTATATTATACACCATCCTGAATGTATACACAAATATAAAAATATAGTATTGACAATGAAAAATAGTGATTGATTCATCCGTTATTGATGTATCCGTAATTGATAAGTTTGAATTCCCTCTGAGTATTAGAGTCGTTATTAATATTACTTTTTTTTTTATTTCCTAATGCTCGTGAAAGTGTCAAATAGAGAAAGCGAGAGATAAACTACGAAAGAATTGAAAAATATATCAAAAAACACCTGAAGTTGGATTTTAAAATAGTTGCTTCCACTTAGAATGTAATGTTTGACAATAAAAAATGTACTATTGATGGATAGTACTATCGACCATGTTATATATGTAGGAATATTTTTCAGGAATTCATATCTTACTTTATCAGTCACCAAAACCTATGAAAATGAAATACATATCAGTATACAGAGAATTGTGTTACAGCACCACGTGAAAATTCATCAAACCGATATAAATGATCCCACTTATTAGAACGTAATATTAAAAAAATGTAATGACTGAAATTCAGAACATCTAGAAATCCAAAGGAGAAATACCATTACCCAAAAGTATCGATTATATAAATCATTTCTGAAGAAAACTTAATGAATCATGAAATAATAATAATAATAACTACTGTATATTGAAACAAATTAGAAAACTCAAACTTATTGAAAAAGTGTGTAAACTGAAAGCCAAATATGGGAAATCCATACATGTCAATATATAAATATTAGTGTTATAACAGTCCACAAAATAGAACTGTCACACACCAAATGATAATAATTATACATATCAAGAGTACATAAAACACAAAATTCTGTTATATTTGTGGTAATTCATGGTTTACCTGAAAACATTGTAAAATTACAAACTATTGAAAAAAGTGTGTGTAAACTAAAAGCCAAACATGGAAATCCATAATGTCAAATATATACATATCAAAGAGTGAGACATTGAAAACAGTAAAACAAAAGAAATACAATTACCCCCTAGTACCTATTGTATTTTCATTTCTGTAATAACAATGTGAAAATTCAAAAACATATAAATTAAATTAATTATTCTTAGAGGAAACATTATGAATACCAAAATGGTTATTCAAAAAAGGTATAGTGAAATAAAGGTGTTTTGTGATGTCATAGTTGAAGGGAACAGGACATGTTTTCATAATGAAAAAAAGGCTAACGTGGTCGGTCATTCATGGCTACAAAAAAAAAATAAAAATTCCAAACTATTGATGAAGTGTGTATTCTGGAAGCCGAATATGGAAAATTCATACATGTCAATATATAAATATCAGTGTTATAACAGTCCACAAAATAGAATTTTCACACACCAGATGATAATAATAATACATATCAACAGTACATGAAATACAAAATTCTACTATATTTGAGGTAATTCATGGTCTACCAGAAAAATAGTCAAATTGAAAAAGTGCGTGTAAACTAAAATCCAAACATGAAAATCTATATATGTCAATATACACATGTCATATCAAGATTGAGACATTGAAAACAGTCAAAAGGAGAAATACCATTACCCAGGAGTATTTAATTTTCAATTATGTAATACTGCAAACTGTATAATAATATTAAATTTATATAGAGGTTATACTGACCTCTCAACATATGAAGATTAGTGTTTCAAAAGCCTACCAAAAAATGTATATCAAAAGTACTTGAAACACAAAATCCTGCTATACTCCATTTATATCACGATCATGGTATCGAATACTATACGATAGCAATCTTCTCAGATTTCTTCATCATTATAATCTGTGGTGTGCAGTAATTCACGATTTATTCGGGTATTCCGACGAGTATCAGCAGTGGGCCCTTGACTATGTAAAATGTATCAAGAAATATAATTGAGTAATTTATATATTTGGAAAAAATAATAGTAGTCATTATCACTAATGAAACTATGGACATATTACGCAATGAAAAAAGACGGTAATATATTGAGATAAAAATTAATAATAAATTATATATATATATATATATATATATATATATATATATATATATATATTTATATATATATTTATTCATCATTTCGATTTACAGATAAAGTCAGATGATACAATGATAACATTGAACATAAACATGACAATACAATAAATAGAGTACAGAGAAGTATAGATGAATAAATTGTTATCCCACTGAGGGCAAGCCCTGTGTGTGGGTGAATATTTTGGTAAAACATATAACAAGTATTATAACAAGTAGTATAAAACACTATATAAAATATAAATATTATCAATGTACAAAGAACGAGCTATAAAATGTTATAATTAATTATAATAATGTTAGTAATGATAATAATAATGCAAAAGTAATTAAATGTTAATAGATGTAAATAAATGTAAAATAATAACAATAAAATATAGATGTTTCAGTTTTGTTATTTCGATTTTTGGTACATATTCATTTTCATGATAATTGAAGTATTTGTATTATATTTCCTTCTTTATATTAAAAAAATTCATTCAATCAATCATTTTATGAATTTCCTTTCTTTCAATTTCCTTTACGAATTTTTTTAACTGTTTTTTGAATAGCACAAAGGAAGTTTCAGTTTTCAGAGAGTCCTGAAAAACATTCCTACATATATAACATGGTCGATAGTACTATCCATCAATAGTACATTTTTTACTGTCAAACATTACATTCTAAGTGGAAGCAACTATTTTAAAATCCAACTTCAGGTGTTTTTTGATAGATTTTTCAATTCTTTCGTAGTTTATCTCTCGCTTTCTCTATTTGACACTTTCACGAGCATTAGGAAATAAAAAAAAATGTAATATTAATAACGACTCTAATACTCAGAGGGAATTCAAACTTATCAATTACGGATACATCAATAACGGATGAATCAATCACTATTTTTCATTGTCAATACTATATTTTTATATTTGTGTATCCATTCAGGATGGTGTATAATATAATTTGATATTATTTATTGATTCAGAATGAGTCCTATAGGTACATCTAAAGATCATCTGCAATAATAAATTTCCTGTCCTAATTCTACAAAATGTTCTCACACTGAATTATAACGACTTCGAATGGAATTTTGAAACTCTTAATGTGAATATTTTCTAGTACATATGACTTTTGAGATTTTCTACAAACCCCCTCACTTATTTTATACTAACAGTTCATTATTGATTTTACTATTTTATCCAAATATATTTTTGCTAGATATTTTGGTATTCATTTTCTATGAATCCGTCACCTATTTTATATTAACAGTTCATTATTGATCTTGGTATTTGGACATTTTAAATCGGATATATTTTTAACAAACTTTTGACATTTTCTATGAACTCCGTCACTTATTGTATACTAACAGTTCATTATTGATTCTACTATTTCCCCAAAATATATTTCTGCTACAGATTTTGGTATTTATTTTATATGAATCTATCACTTATTTTTTACTAACAGTTCATAATTGATTTTACTATGTCACCGAAACATGTCATTGACAATACTTTTACCATTTTATATTTTTCATAAGAGTTTTCACAAAGAATGGTAACTTCAATCAACCTGGTACTGCTAGTAATTTCGTACAAACTAACACTAATTTTAAAAGAATACTTAAACATTCAGAAGACCATTAGTTATACCTTCTTTGAAGTGTCAACAATCATAATCTCTAGATCTTTTAACTTCCCCCTTAGGTAGATTTTATAGAAATAATACCTATTGGTCCTCAATCATCACAACAAAACTTTTGATGTATAATTTTTTGAAGTGAAAATATCATATGTCTGAAAACCGGAAATGAATAATATTCATAAATGATAATTAAATATGTTTATAATTATTTCATAAGGTTTATATTCCTCCACCAACATCATTTTTATTCATTCCAGTGTTTATTTTAGATGTACTTCAATATTATTTCATTGAACTCACAAATATTTTTTGGTTGAAACACTTTACTCCATACTAGGTGAAATGAATAATTTGACAGAATGTTTTAAATGAATAATTTCACAGATGTTTTACACTGAATCATAACTCCTCAAATGAAATTCTGAAACTCTTGATGTTTTTCGGAACATGTATTGGGATTTTTCGTAAACCTCATCACTATTTCGTTTCAATGGTTCATAATTAATTCCACTACCTATTTCCGAAAATATATTTTTACTCTAGTTTGAAGGTATTTGTTTATTCACTAGATGTATATTCACCCACTTTCTCACTTGTAATTTCACAAAAATTGGTGGTTTTGAACAGTTGTACTGCTACTGATTTCCACACCACCTAAATAATTTCTTGGAATAACCTAACACTCTGAGAACCATTTGAAAAAAATTCTTGAAATAGCTGAACACTCTGAGAACCATTTGAAATTATTATTACATGTACGTAGTATTTCAGATTAGCCACCATGTATTGAATTGATTCATCATTCACGATAGAATCGAATTATCTCCTTTAATGTGTGAAATGATTCAAAAATACCTTGTTGTTGAAGATTTTGAAATAAAAACTTTGGTTTTCGTTTCAAAATATATATTTTGAAGTAAAATTTCTCAACTCATTATTTCTGGGTTCTTGTGTTACTATATTTTCCTACAAACACCTATAGCAAATTACTCGTTAGGGTTTGTAAGCCAATTGCAGTAACCCTATACTTCGTGTTATCAGGTCATCTAGGAATATTCCGTTTTCTTTGTTATTATAACTCAAAACAAGGCAAAAAATTAATCTGTTATGTCATCCAACTTATACTTGAATACTCACGTCATTCTAAATCCAAGCCAATTGTAGTAACCCTATACTTTGTGTTATCTTGAAATATTTGTGTTTTATCATTATTATATCAATTTTTATGTGATCCAACTCATACTTGAACACTTTATTCTGAATTGATTCAAAACGTTCAATGTGGCCCTACATACTTGATTGAACACTTTATGTCTCGGAACGCTCAAAATCTTACTCATACTTTCTGATGTTTCGGAACGCACAATGATAGAAATTTGAAAGTGAAAGTGTGAAAGTGAAAGTGTGAAAGTGAAAGTGTGAAAGTGAAAGTGTGAAAGTGAAAGTGTGAAAGTGAAAGTGTGAAAGTGTGTGAAAGTGTGAAAGTGTGAAAGTGTGAAAGTGTGAAAGTGTGAAAGTGTGAAAGGGGGTGTGAAAGTGTAAAAAAGTGAGGTGTAAAGAAGTGAAAGAATGTAAAGTGAAAGTGTGAAAAGGTGAAAGTGTGAATGAAAGTGTGAAAGTGGGGGGTGTGAAATTAGAGGGGTGAAGTGTAAAAGGGGTGAAAGTGTGAAATTGAAGTGTGAAGTGAAAGTGTGAAAGTGAAAGTGTGAAATAGAAGTGAAAGTGAAAGTGTGAAAGAGAGTGAAATGTAGAAAGTGAGGTGGGGAAAGGGGGTGTAAAGGGAGTAAAAGGTGTAAGAAAGTGTGAAAGGTGTGAAAGTGTAAAAGTGTGAAAGTAAAAGGTGAAATGAAAGTGTGAAAGTGAAGTGTGAGGGTGAAAGGGTGTAAAAGTAAAAGTGTGAAAGAGAAATTGAGGTGTGAAGTGGGGGGTGTGAAAGTAAAAGGTGTGAAGGGTAGAAGTGTGAAAGTGAAGTGGAGGAAAGTGTAAAAGGTGAAAGGGTGGAAGGTAAAAGTGTGAAAGGTAAAAAGGTGTGGAAGGTAAAAGGTGTGAAAGGGGAAAGGTGTGAGAAGGTGAGGAAATATGAAATAAAAGTGTGAAAGTGAAAGTGTGAAAGTAAAAGTGTAAAAGGTGAAAGTGTGAAAGTGAAAGTGGAAAGTGGGAGGGGTGAAAGTGTGAAAGGAAAGTGAAGAAGTGAAGGGTAAAAGGTGAATGAAGTGAAGAAGTGAAGGGTTTAAAAGTGGAAAGGGGTGTAAAAGTAAAAGTGTAAAAGTGAAGGTGTGCAAAAAGTGAAGGTGTGAAAGTGAAGGTGTGAAAGTGAAAGTGTGAAAGTGAAAGAAGTGTGAAAGTGAAGGTGTGAAAGTGAAAGGTGTGAAGAGGTGTGAAAGTGTGAAGTGAAAGTGAAGGTGTGAAAGTGAAGGTGTGAAAGGTGAGAAGTGTGAAAGTGAAAGTGTGAAGTGGAAGTGTGAAAGTGAAGTGTGAAAGTGAAAGTGTGAAAGTGTGAAAGTGAAAGTGAAAGTGAAAGTGAAAGTGAAAGTGAAAGTGAAAGTGAAAGTGTGAAAGTGAAAGTGTGTTGTCTTGTTGGCGGAGGAAAACCAGAATCACTCATGTAAGTCTACAATAAAATTCTTTCTTAGGACTGGTTTCGGAATTTGAGCTGGTATCAATATTCAAGAATTATAATTTTAACTATAAACGTTTACACGTCCTTATTTTTACTTTTGATTTTATAAAAATTGTTCATGTGCAATTTTTTTTTGGTAATGGTCCATAATTTTATATTTTAGAGCCCTGAGGACGTCGAAATATATTGCCGAAACGTTGGCTAACTGAGGAATATTGGTTTTCTATAAGAGACCTAACCCCAACAACTCCTTTTCAATTAAAATATAGAAGGTCGAAATATCATCAATTATATAATTTGAACTGATTCTTTGGGATATGTCCAGAAAGAATCTTTATTAACATACGTTACAGGCTACCGGCGATTCATTATAACAATATTGAATTTGCGTATCGAAGTTTTTGGAAAAAATATTTGCATTACCAAATGGTGTCGAATTTAATGCTTACAATGGACCGTTTCACAAAAAGAATCTGCAAATTGATTTGTTGAAAATATACACAGGATGTTCATAAAATCAGATGTGGAATCATCTGCGACTGAAAGATGAACTTTAGTCACTATCTTCCATCGGCAAGATAACCTCTTGTGGGGTATTCATGTTGAAAAGGGAAACATTCTCAATTGAATATTGATAGAAATATTTTTCTGTGAATTGAAAAATCCACGATTAAAATGAAGTTATTTTTTGTGAATGTCTAACAGAAAACAACTACTTCCCCGGCTAAAGCCACGCTGGACATTGAACTACATCCGATAGATATTCTGAAAAGGCCCTAACTCAGAAGAAAAAATCTGAAATTGAAAATTTGCACTTTCATTCAGATAGTTATTTGATTTTCTATTCCAGTCTTTATTAAGAACTCATAAAGATGAATGAGGCAAAGAAGAATGTTTTCCAAAAGAGAGTACTCACCAGAAATCATTCGTTACATTGACGCAGGAGAGACATCGCATTCACTAGGTCTTCAATACATTTTTGTCGACGAAAATCTATTTCACGCTGCCACGATCATCAGGAAGACCGAAAGAAATGGGAAACACATTTTCAAGGAGCAATCTCACTTTGCAAAAATGGAAAAAGTTAGAATCATTTCTTTTGGAAAGACACTTTGAAATTAGTGTTTTCTGACATTAAAACCTGTCAGGGGGTATGATAGATTGATTTGTTGAAAATATAAACAGGATGTTCATAAAATCAGATGTGGAATCATTTGCGACTGAAAGATAAACTTCAGTCACTAGTTTCCATCGGCAAGATATCTTGTGGGTATTCATGTTGAAAAGGGAAACATTCTCAATTGAATATTGATAGAAAGATTTTTCTGTGAATTGAAAAATCCACGATTAAAATGAAGTTGTTTTTTGTGAATGTCTAACAGAAAACAACTACTTCCCCGGCTAAAGCCACGCTGGACATTGAACTACATCTGATAGATATTCTGAAAAGGCCCTAACTCAAGAGAAAAAATCTGAAATTGAAAATTTGCATTTTCATTCAGATAGTTATTTGATTTTCTATTCCAGTCTTAATTAAGAACTCATAAAGATGAATGAGGCAAAGAAGAATGTTTTCCAAAAGAGAGTACTCACCAGAAATCATTCGTTACATTGACGCAGGAGAGACATCGCATTCACTAGGTCTTCAATACATTTTTGTCGACGAAAATCTATTTCACGCTTCCACGATCATCAAGATTTTTCAATTAACAGAAAAATCTTTCTATCAATATTCAATTGAGAATGTTTCCCTTTTAAACAAGAATCTGCAAACTTGTTAACCTTGAACAGGGGCAAATAATAATTGTTACCGGGTTTTCAACTGGACATGGGACTGTGTAATGGTAACCTAACCTGCGACTAGGCTAATTATGAATGGGATGATTTGAAAAAAACCGACTTTCAAACGCTTGAAAAATGTATATTTGACAACTCAACTATTAACACCCCGTAGAAATTGTGAAATTCTCTTTCCATAGGCTTGGAAATGAATTTCAAAGCTCCTGCTCGAGAACTTCTAAATTTGGCAAAAAAATCGAAGTAACTCAAGTACGATAGATTTCGGAAATAGGGAAACCTGCAACAGATTGATCAAAAATACACCTAGAATCCGGAAATACAATGATATACAAGGCATTCAATATGAAAAATATAATGTATACATACAATAAGCGGCAATGCTTCAAAATCATTTTGAAATTTTTCTCTCTGAAAGTTCTGCACACAAACATGGATGCGCCTTCAGGAAAAAAAGAAGGTTGTAGTAGTATAAACACTCACAAATCGGAGATACCGGTATTTGGAAACTACTGAATGGTCTGCTGTGTGCCATTTTCCGGGATTATATCACAGATGTTTAAAAAAATTATATCTTGGGTTTTATAATGAATAGTGTTCTCCGATAATGACCATCATAATCTTTTCTCAATCAACAGACAATAAAAAAGAAGGCATCATCCCAACGGATAACAGATGTTATTGGGTGGTGTTTTGAAAGAGATTTTGTTTTCGTAAATAACCATCTATCAACAAGGTTCCCAGTTCATCGCACGTGTTTGTCCTTTTAATAGCTACCTCTGCAGAAGCAAATGGAGGACCGTGTATCTGATATATTAATTTGTCCCAGAGGTGCTACTTTTTTTTTGGGAATACATTTCCTCTCATTGTTGAGTGACGTTTTTCCCGTTTTTTTTTCAATGGATGACGGTGGAAACTGCATAAATATCCGGACAGGTGTGGTTTGAACTTGATTCTCTCTTTTCAATGAAAACGATCAAAACTAAAAGTTGAATGAAACCTTGTGTCATGAAAAACGTGGCCACTCGAAAATATGGATTTTATAATTCATTTATAGGTTCTAAAACTGCCATAAATCAAGCAAACGGATCATGGGGCATATAGTCATTGCAAAACACGAACATTATTTCTATTTTTGAATAACAGTTAAACTTTACGATCAAGAGTTGGATCAGAATTCAAACATCTCTGAATGCTTCTCAAGTTCCTCTGTAATCTGACTCGAATGAAAGAAATGTAAATTTATAATATAATTATATTATAATTTCGGTAATTTTCCTCGAAACGTACTTTGAAACTCACCCCTATATAATGCTATACTTCATAACAGACTGGCGGAAAATATACGAGAAACTTCGAGATTCGAAGGCGTTCCAAAATTAAGTTAATTGTCTCCTATTGGAAAATAGCTATTTGTATAACAAGGGAGGAAAGTGCTTTCCTTCCGAGGATGGAGTTATCATTCAAGGGAGGAAAAGGCAACTTACCCCCATGTTATAATATGATTTTTCCGCCTTCCTCAAATAACAAGTCATTTTTAAATAATTCATTAATGAAAGTAACAAACAAAATTAATAAAAGAACTAAAACTAAGAAGTAGGTACAGTATAACTTATAGGCACGTTATTTTTATTCTCGCATCCTACATATCAATTTGTGGTAGAGTAATTATTCATTCTAATGTTGAATGTGCAGTTTTGAGCAGTGGTTATTTGAATACCACTAGAAGTGAGAGCTGGAGCCAACGCAGTTTTCGTGATATTTTCATTAACAACATTATTATACAGCTGGTATCCCCCGGAATTACTCGTACTTGGCTGATTACAATCATCTTTACTAACTTCAGCGACTCCCATAATTTGGTTCGAAATTTTTCGTTTTTTTGCAAGAGATTGCTCCACATACCCTTCAGCGATATTTGTAGGCTTCCAACCTCCGTGTTGCTTTGAAGCAAGAATGTCTCCTCCAGAAATTGCAAGTAAACTTGCCGAGGTTCTTCTGAAACTATTCCTGGTATAATTCATGGCATGAGGCAGTTTTAAAAATTCTGCAGTTTTTTTAGGAATTTTAGCACTAATATTTTTTCCAACCTTTGGTTATACATTTTCCTGCTCTAAAATAAACGTGTCTGATCTGTTTCAGGGCGTAGCGATATATATTTTTTATAAATTTCGATATAATTAGGGCCATTTCCCGGTGAAGCATTTATTACAAATGTTCTCTGTATATTTGTTTTATAATTTGGTATATTTACTATTAAAATTGAACCTTTATATTCAATATCTGTAGTGGCCATTTCGAGGAGCTCGTCACACCTGCATGCTCCTGAAATTCCGAAAATGAGAAGAAAAAAGAATGTCGACGCCGGAATTCGAACCAACACGTACAAGCTTATCATGAACAGTGAGCGGTGCACCAACTCGTTTCGCTACCGGGACTCGCAGGCAACTTCTGCGGAATCATGAACATAGCGTATTGTTGTAGCTCTATTATAATATTTGCCGTTTACTTTCATTTTCTCAATATATTTACTTCTTGAAAATATCTTACCTTCATTAATAGATAATTATCGGGGGCTTCTAGTGAAAATGTATTTACTCCCTCTCTTGAGAACATTTTTGCCTTATTAGGTTTATATTCCTTGTTTTGTCTTTTCAAGAAAGCAATTGATTTTGGGTATTAAATATCCGCATTTTCTTTTATTTGAAGCATGGTACGTAGCATCGAAAACTTGGACTACAATGTAGAGGCTTTTAATGTATTTGCTAATAGCGAAAAATACCCCAAAATAACATTTTCGGAGTAAGTACTGAATATGCTTTTCTTCGGCCCATTGCTTGAAATGTAAATACTGTTTTTCGTATTTTTCTTTAAATTTTTGGGGTAATAGAGATTGTACTGTTACATTAACTTGTTGCAAAATATCCGGTGGTGTATTATTAATATCTTCAAATACGCTTGAATAACTCATTTTTAAATATAATCTTATATTTTGTAGATATATTATAGCGTTACACATTTTGAAACTGTTAATCTGTCAATCGACCATAGCATGCTATAATATTTCTGTCCTAAATACGAAAACCGGATGAATCTATGAATTGAAGTCAAATTATTAATGTAAAAATCGTTAAATTGAAATAACAATATACTGATTCTACCATTCTGCAAAATACAGGGTGTTCTATAAATAAACGGTAAAATTTATACTTATATAATAGAATATAGTTTAGGTCGTCAATGCCTATAAGTTATTTTATTGATGACGTACCATGACGTCACTTTTACTTCCCTTCCTAGGGAGGAAAAGTACTTTTCCTCTCTGCTCCCTACAATGAGGCCAGGAAATGAATACTTTGGACAGAAGTAGGCGGATAAAGTTTTTACGCCTATCGAGAATATTTGAGTTACAACCAACGGTGAATTTTAACTGATTTATATACCAGGTGTCAACGTATTCTTTAGACAAGCCATGGTTTCTAGAGTTCCGAGGGTATGGGATCCAAGCTTGCCGAAGGGTGTTGGATTCAAGAATTGGAAAGGAAATTTCAATATTTCATACTCCCCCATCACTACGGGGTTCACTAGCAACCCCCCCAACTTGGGAATTCTGAATGAAACACCTTGTAGATTTTAACTTTTTGGATTCTAGAGGCGATTCTGAGTACGATCACATAGTTTTGAGTCGAGAAATATGTGAAGAAGTTACTACCCTCGCAACACAGGGATGTCCTATAATAATAATAATAATGATAATGACGTTTATTCGTGATTGAATCGATACAATTTATGCCCGTAGTGACAAATTTTTCGCAATATAATCTGAATAAACATGACAATACCCACAGAAGTATTATACATACTTGTATGTGGGAATCTAATATAAACAATTTTAAGATAATATAAATATAAATATGACATAGATAAACATTACATTATTTCCATAATAATCAATAAATATAGTAAGAACAATTTTTACTGTGGGATAAAATAGATAAAAGGTGCATAAAATTTTTAAAAAAAAAAATTAATTTGGTTGTATATAGTGGTAAATAATATAGTGTAGATAAAAACAATTATGTAATAAGAGTAAAATGTTCTATGGGATCAAGTAGATAAATGTGAGCATATAATACTATAGTTTTTGGGGTAGGTTAGGTTAGTTAAATATCCCTTTTTTTATGATCCTTCAATCAATTTATGAATATCAGTTCTTTTATTTTTCTTTACAAATACTAATAGTTGTTTTTTGAAGCGTTTTAGTGAAGTTTCGTCTTTGATTTCTTTTGGTGGGTAATTGAGTAATTTCGGTGCTAGATACTAGTAGCTTCTCTGTCCTATGGATTTAGAGGTAACTGGTATGTAGTGTTGGTGCCTTGTTCTCGTCGCGTATGGATGATTTGGGGTGTCATGTTCAGTTTTGTTTTTGTATATTAGACATCCTATTTGGACGCTGTATAATTGTCTGATATCTAATATTTGTGTTTCTGTGTATAGTAAATCGCTTGAATATCTTGCAGGTTTGTTGAGCAGTATTCGAAGAAATCGGTTTGAGAGACTTCGAGTGCATGCAGGTGTGTTCTTGATACTCCTCCCCAGCCAATAATGCCATAATTCAAGTGTGATTCGACCAAACTATGGTATATAATTTTTTTGTATTTGTAATCCAAAAATCTTCCAACCTGCTTGAATCGATATAAAATACATCGTAATTTTTTTGTTAAGTACTCTATATGATGGTCCCATCTGGGATGATTATCTATATATATGCCTAGATATTTATTTTTTTTCGTTGGTTTGATTACAAGGTCTTGTTGAATATTCAGACTGTATTCTGGCAAGGATGTCGAGAGACTGCTGAATGGTAAGTATACAGTTTTGTCGAAATTTATAGTGAGTAATCTACTGTCAAACCAGTCTTTGAGTTTTCCTAGATCTTTTTCAATATTTAGTTTGAGGTTGTACCAGTCGTCATTTTTATAGTATATTACCGTGTCGTCCGCGAAACTGATGATTTTTCCGATTGTTTCTTGTATGAATAAGTCATTTAAATATATCACGAATAACACCGGCCCCAGTACTGTTCCTTGAGGTACACCACATGTTATTGTCGTTTCTGTACTAACCTAACTAATTCTAACTCTTTGTTTTCTGTTTGTTAGGTAACTTTTTAATAGTTTGTGTGCCACACCTCTCACACCCATATCTTCTAGGGTATCTAAAAGTATGGAGTGGTCGACCGTATCGAACGCTATGTATGTCCTTTTTATGTACCGCGGTACAAGGACATGATTGGGATATTCAGGGGATGTCCCGCAGAGGCTGTCCAGAGGACATTACATCTGGTATTTCCATAGGTTATCCCATTCATATCCCTGATATTTCTGATATCCATTTTCATATATAAGAATAGTCGAAACTCAAAATGTTCATTAAAAAGTCACAGTTGATATTTTGTTTTGAAAATGTTTGTTTTTCTTCTGGAAAATAAATATGAAGAGAATGGAAATATATCTCAGAAATTCCTGGGAAGTGACCATTTCGCAAGCAGAAAATTACTAATGCATAATATACCCTTAATTCAAATTCTCAAGAATAATACAAATTATACACCAATCCCAAACGAAATTGCATTTTGGTTTTGTCCTGTTTGGCTTTGGCAACATTGTTTGAATTCTTCGATGATCTGTCAACAATCAACAATGTTAACCTCACTTTGCATAATTTGCAAGTTTCTAATCTTTGTTCGGTGTAAAAAGATTAGCGGCATCCTTATATTGTGTTTGACGATTTTTGTGAGCATTTGAAGGATTTTATCAGTTATATTGTTGTGTATATCATAGTTGAAAAATTGAAATAATAAGTTGAGTTTGAAGTTGGTAAAACAATAATCAAAATATCAAATGTAATCTTTTGGATCAAAGACTTGATTGTTCCAATATGGGGAAGGTATTCTCAAGGCTTGAGAGAAAAAATACACAATATTAGAATGGGACAAGAAAACTTGGGAGACAAAATGAAGGATCTTGAGAGGCTTGTAGTGGGTTTTCTACTAGTCGATTAATGACTGTAAATGGTGATAATCATATAACATTACGTTCTATAAGTTTAGATGGAATTCTCGAAGATGATCAATGTTATTCAAGTTCTGAAAATTTGTCTGATGGTTCTTCCCTTGGAGAATTGAGCCTACATCAAGAGAAGACCCAGTTCAAAATTATCCTGTTGAGAACTTCCATGGAAATATTGAATAGGCCTTTGAAAACAACAAAACACATGCAGCAATAATAATTGGTGAGTATTTTTATTTATTAATGTAAATCCTAAAAAAGCTATAACATGATATCTGTATTAGTAATTTTCTTCATCGTCAATTCAATTCCACCTGCAGTAATGTCTTTATGACAGGATCTTCTGAAGCCATTGGCAATAAAAAAACAGATTGGAGAGGCTTTGCAGAAGTTTTTCAGGAGGACCAAGGAAAAAAGCCACATAGAAAAAAATGAATGAACTCCAAATAACATTATCCATTCAATCGGTCATGTAGAACGAATGGTCCTATAAGATGGTTTCCTTTGATCCTGGACTTCCAGCTAGCTGCTCCACAAATTTGGTTTCCTCATTTTCAACGGTTTGCGAGATTCGTAAACTGCTACGGCGGTGATTATTTTCAGAAAAATGGACATATGCCAAAAACTGTAATAGTCAAGTTAACCTAACTCAGGTTAGGTCAATTATAGTAATATTTAATTATAGTTAGGTTATTTATACCTCAAAATAAGATAGCCTAGTTCTACCTAACTTCTCTCCAAAAAATGAAGCAAGGCGCCAGTCACTAAGAAATATATTTAATGCGAGATGGCTTCAAGTAGATAGCTTACCTTTCAATCAAATCCTTATTTTTCCCGTCTAATTCTGAAAATATTCTTCAATTCATCTATTTTCATATGGCCAATTCCATTTGCTGCAAGACTCATTATCAAAACCAAATCAAGTGAATTGTAAACGCCTCCTACAGTACTAAACAAACAGTCAATAGTCACATCAATTTGACGCGAACGGGACGTAATGTGATGGCGCCATCTGGCCCAAGCTTTGCGTTGCATCTCCCATTATTCAATAAACTAGGCGGAAAAAACTGCCACATAATATTTTTTCACCCATCATTTATGTCCATCAGATTGGTTGAAGTGAGTACAACGCACTCTAGATGCAAAAATAAAAATGCTCCTGAATAATCGAATGTACCATTTTTTCTTCTCAAAACTAGGTGATCGTACTCAGAATCGTCACAAGAATAAAAAAGTAAATATATACAAGGTGTTCCATTTGAAATTCCTAAGTTGGGGTTGTTTCCGGTGAAACCGGAAGTGATGAAAAAGTTTGAAATATTGAAAAAAAATCCAATTTTGGAATCCAACTTCCCTGCCATGTTTGGAATTCTGGAAACCATGGCTTGTCCAAAGAATACGTTGACACCCGGTATATTATTTATGTATTTTGTATGTTGGGGTTCCCAAAGTCATTAATGTATTTATACAGTGCTTCTCAAAAGTCCCTTCCCCCCTCTTATTTTTGGAACGATTATACATAAACAAGTGAAATTAAAGGTTGTAAACTTCCCTACTAGTAATGATAGATGACGAAATCGTCAAAGATGACGTCACAAGGCCATTTTGACCACTAATCCTGAATGGAACCCTACGGCAAGCGAAAAAACCTATTTAATGATACTAATTTTGTTTGTGTTATGGCAGTTTTAATGGCTCATTAGTAAACATTAAAATTTAAATTCCATTCAGTATATTAATTACAGATTCAAGAATCAGTATCTACTTAAAGAAATTGCTCGAAGTGACCTCCATTCACTTCCTGACAGTGAAATATCCTATTTTTAAACTCTTCTCGTACTTTTGCAAATGTGTCTGCGAAAACAGCCTCACATTCTGCAACAACACGTTGTTTTACAACGTCAATATTGTCAGGTTCAGTGGCGTAAACCTTCGATTCGAGGTACCCCCACAGATAAAAATCCAAAGGTGTGAGGTCCGGTGATCGATCTGACCATTCCGTTGAAACTCGTCGTTCAATCCATCTACCACGATACTCCTCATCCAAATACCGTCTTACTGCACCGTAATAGTGTGGAGGAGCACCATCCTGTTGGAATGTTATTTCAAAATAGCCGAATTCATCTGAATTTTCTTCCAAAATTTCAAGGAATAACGGTTCTATTGCGTTTTGCAACAGCTCCAGATAAACCTCACCAGTTGAATTAGTATTTAAAAAAAGAGGCCCAACGATGTGGTTTCCCAGGATACCTGCCCAAACATTCACCTTCTGGGGAAATTGAGTATGTGTTTCACGAAACAGGTAAGGATTTGCGTCACTCCAATACCTCACATTCTGTGTATTCACATTTCCAATTAGATAGAAAGTACTTTCGTCACTAAAACAAATTGTAATGACATAGTCTGGCTGTTGGTTTATTTTAGTTTCCATATTTTCACAAAATTCTAGTCTTCGGTCTGGGTCGTCGTCTGAGAGTTGATGAACCATTTTTAATTTGTATGGATTAAATTTGTTTTTTTTCAACACCCTGTGTACTGTACTTTGACTTCACAGGTAGATGCAACGTGAGTTGTTGAAGAAGTAGGATTAACTATTACTTCTGCCAGTATATCAATTTTTTTCTCATCAGAAATTTGTGGTCTGCCAGATCGTTTCGCATCATTAATACTACCCGTTGTTTCAAACTTTCGAAAAAGCTTCCTTGAATAAGTCCCCGAACGGGGCGATCGGGAAACCTCTCATTAAAAATGCGTTCTGCTGCATGAATATTTTGTCCAGTTTCACCAAGAATTAGGATCGCTGCTACTTTATCACCTAAAGCACGTACCATTTCGCTCCTTGAAGCACTTGAACGTTCGGCTCACAACAGTTTAACAAATTATTAGAATGTACAAAAATATTGAAAGTATCAAAAGCTGCTGAAACAGTTAAACGTTCGATCAACAATACACAAATCATTAGATGTACAAAAACTTGGAAAATTACAAAAATGTCGAATTAGGGAGACTAACAAAAACGTCATCTTATTTGGCAACTATCCAGAGGCGGAGCTTGAATTTGGAATTTTAGTATTAACTGATTTAATTCATCACAGCTTTGCGTTTTTTGAAAGCGTGTTGCCAAAACTGCCATAAAAACAAACAAAAACTAGTATCATTGAATAGGTTTTCTCGATACCTTTTGAAAGAGGTGTCGCTTGCCGTAGGGTTCCATTCAGAATTATTGGTCACAATGGCCTTGTGACGTCATCTTTGACGATTTCGTCATCTATCATCACTAGTAGGGAAGTTTACAACCTTTATATTTAGTTTCCAAATTTCACTTGTTTATGTATAATCGTTCCAAAAATAAGAGGGGGGGGAGGGAACTTTTGAGAAGCACTGTATAGCTGTAGGTACATGACTTTTATAATTATTCTTTATATTTTTCATTAATTTTTTACCTTTTGTATTGAATATTTTGCATGTCCCTATATTTGACTTACCACATGTGTATCTGCACTACAATTGGCTAATAATAATAATAATTAATAATTTTACCCTCGTCAAAAAAAAGTTTATCATTGAATTGAAAATATCTGCTCAAACCCGAGACCTCCAGTTCCGAAGTCAGACGTTCTTCCAGCACGTATCACTCCTGTTACCTAAAACCTGTATTCGGGAACAATTCCCCTCACTTCCAGGCAATTCCAATACCTGTCATGATGCACTCTATAACAATATCCCGAGACGGTGGGTTCTGGTGATATTGGGCGAGGCAATAGGGCACAAGTGTAATTAATTTATATCTCAATTCATTAATGAAATTAATAGAAAGTTGTTTGCCAATTCTCATTGGAATATTACATGGAACGTGACCATGATGAAAATCCTAATCCCTGTTGGAAACTTCGAATTGCATACTAGATTTAGTTTAACCTCAGTTTGTTAATCAACCATGTCATTTCAGAACTAATCAAAACCAATGCCGTCTGTTTACGTCTTCGAATGAGGCCCAAGCCGTAGTTATGAAACCTGATAATAACCAGAGGGTTCAGCAGAAACGACTATCCTGAAGTCATTCTAGTGAACGTAAATGTTTTGCAGTGTCGGCCATGAAATTAGCCAAAAATGGTGAATGAATATTACTGATATTTTGAACAATGAAAAAAATGCCGCACCGGAAAAAAGCCGCCGTAATAAAAGCTGCCGCCGTCGCCGCTATTTTGGATTTCGAGATGAAATAGAATTTCAATAAATATATCTTATTACAGAGAGGAACACAATATCTTATACGAGACGAACTTTTTTTAGCTTAAATCGGTATCAAGTGATATAAAAAATCGAAGACCACTGTTGTCACAATCACCTGATGAAGTCCTAAGTGCCCTTGCCCTGGCCATAAATGAGTCTTTTGCTACAGGTACTTTTTCTTCTAGCCTAAAGACATCAATAGTTATACCCCTTCACAAAGGTGGTGCTACTGATGATCCAAACAACTTCAGGTCCATCTCACTATTATCAACACTGTAAAAAATTATCGAGAAACTGGTAAAATGTAGAATTATGGATATTGGCCCTTGGACAGTTCGGTTTTCAAAACAACAAGGGTACAAACGATGCAATCTTTCATTTTCTTGAAAGAGTGTACATGAGCCTTAATGAGGAAGAGGCAGCTCAGCTATATTTCTTGATCTTAAGGCTTTCGACTGTGTAAGTCATGAAATAATATTGAGAAAGCTCTTACATTACGGTTTTCGTGGATCAGCACTAGACTGGATCAGATCTCACCTTACCGATTGAAAGCAAAGAATTATGCTAGGCAGCAATACCTCTGAGTCAGTCAAAATAGTACGAGGAGACCCACAGGGCTCAGTTCTAGGTCCCATTCTCTCTCTCCTATACATTAACGATGTAGCCAAGCTACATATTCTGGACACCTCACACTGTTTGCTGACGATACCACAATCCTCTGGCAAAATGGAGATCGTACTGCTTTGGCTCAAACTATTCCTGCAAATTAGAAAAAATCAAATTGTGGTGCGGAGCAAATATGCTGACATTGAACTCAACAAAAATAAATTTGGTCACGTTCTAGTTCGATTAAGAAGAAGTACCCTTAGGTCCTGAACTGATTAATAGCAAGAACAAAATTTCTTGGCGTATACATTGAAAACAATTTGAAGTTCGAGTCTCATATTATTTCCGTTTATCGATTTCTGCATGTCCTAGTACCAAGAAATCTGTTTTGGCGTGAATCAAAATGAGTTGACGGCGGATACCTCAAAAAATGGGTCAAATTGAAGAGATATCAAAACAAATATTGAGATGACTTGAGGAATGCAACGAGGACTGCATATGAAAATTTTTGTACCATATCTGACGAAGTATTATAACAATGACACCATTATTTATGAATTTGAATGGGGAAAATATTCTATGACTTTGTTTGTTTATCATATCTGTTTTACCAAAAATTGCTCTCGGAAACTAGCACTTAAAACAAAACGTCCTTACTTTCCATTAAAAACATTATCAGCTCCTTGACTATTTAAAATTATTTTGATGACCAATCAACAGTTTTTCATAAATAAATTTAATTCACGATATAAATTCCGATGAAATGCGAACCTGCTTCCTGGATTTTAACTATAAGATAATTCATTAGTTTCGACCCCATCCTTAAATTGAAAGGCAAAGCACCTGCTCAAGGCGACCCTAGAAACGCGCCAAGTTATAGCAAACAAAATTAAATATATTTCAAAACAAGCAATAAACTTAGATAAGTGATGTTTGAGCAGGTGCTGATAAACAGACCTCCCTGCAGAGCCGGTAAGAAAACGAAAATATGTGCTATTTAATGCCAAAGTTAAACAAACAAGGTATCAAAGATGATGCCTCAAAGAAAATTTTAATTTATTTATTTGGTTTTTTCCGGGAATTAAGGAATTAAATTAAAAAGTAAGGCAGAAACACAAAGGAAAGAATCAGTCAATAAGATCAAAGAAATACAGGTAGACAATGGAACCCAAACTGAGACTTTTAGTACAGCAGAATCATTCAACAATTATTTCATCAATGTGGGTACAAACCTTGCTAATAAAATAACAAGAACATATCAACAATTCCACATAAATTGAATTTCCAATACACTATACTTAGGGCCAACAGATGAAGGCAAAAAAAAAGGTTGTGAAACAACTGAAATCAAATAAAGCCCCAGGAGTAGTCTAGTTAACAAGTGCTTTTTAGGTCAAATTTTTTTCGCATTCTCCGAAAATTATGATTGAGGTGTCATTCGATTCGGAATGGCATGTAGATATTTTTTGAGGCCGCTCGCAAAAATTGCAATAGTTATAAACAATTAAGTGAAAAAAAAGGGGGGTTTGGTTTTTTGGCAATATCTTGAAAACAATTCAAGATAATTCAAATATAAAAAGAAGATTCAAAAAGAGGAGGAAATTTCCTGAAAAAAAATTCAGAATCACGGAACTATAGGACCAATATTTATAATTTTCCCAGAGGGTTGAAAATACGCCCGAAAACGGGTACTCCGGCTTGCGCAAGCCACGTCCCCTTCGGACCTTTAATGAATAAATATTATTTAAACTTATTAAATATGAAAACTAGGAATTGAAAAATTCCAGGTGCCTGCAGGATAGATCAATGAACAATAATCCGTGGTACAAAAATTTTTATCGCAATTTTTCTATAAGTTATCCATTAGTTAATTAACAATTTTTTGTAGCACGAACATTAACATTGCAAGTGCGATAATTGTTAAACTATTAATCTGAGAATGTTTTCCTTTCGTGGAGCTATTTTTCGAAAGTCTAAGACAAGATATCCGTTGGAAAAATTGAAAAATTGTTAATTTTCGTTTTGTTATTAACAATTTACTGAGGTGAAAAATTATAAAGCTTCATTAAACATTGAACAAAACGTTTTTTTCATAATATTATAATTGATCCGTTTTCTTATGATCAGAAACTACTTATAAATGATTTTTAATAATTTTTATCTCCTATTGTTTAAAAAATTGTAATGAAGAAATGCTTTTTATGAATAATTAAAAAAAAATTCTATAAAATAATCTTTGATAATAATGATGATTTTTCAAGAGAAACCGTTAAAAAAAAAAAAATTATTGCCTAAAGACGTATTTGTCAAATAACATTTTTTTTTACCACTTGTTATGAAAATTGAGGAACCATTTTTTTTTAATAATTATCTATCTTGGTCTTCGATATTAAAAAAAAACGTTTATTATTTGAATTTTCATTGTTTATTTAATCAACAATTTGTTATAAACAAATAAGTTATCTCTTTGTATTTTTTTTCTTTTTCTACTCAAAAAAACAAAAACAACCATGTATTATTTTTAGAAAAAAAAATTTCCATATTTTTTATTGAACTTCAAATTTTCTGTTCTCTTTCATTTCACCACTCTGACTTGGTTTTTCATGTTTAATTTTATTATAACTTTTCAACTAATGAAGATAAAATTTTTTTAATAATTTTCCACTTTTATGTCTGAATATCTTATGAACTAATATAACTATAACCATACAACTTGTGTAACTTTTTATCCAACGTATATTTATCAACAATTTTAGCTTATAAATTTTAGTTTTGCTCGGTACTTTTTTTATTTATGAATAAACATAAGTTTGAAAAAAAAATCTCCAAGTTTATAAGCCTAAGCATCTTAGTAACTGAAAATTAATTAGAAATGTTATTTAATTCAAGTAAGTTTATTTATAAAATATTGTAGATTTTTTTTTTCTGAAAGATCATTTTTATGAACAAATGATATAAATCAAATAAATAATTGAGTGGGAGCTTCAAATTTTGGCTTAATTTGTTGTTTGATTAATAAAGAATAAATGAGTCTCAGATTTTTTTCTTGTATCTCCATTAGTTAAAAAGTTATAATACAATTAAACTTAAAAAACCAGGCCAGCGTGGTGGAATGGAAGAGAACAGATAATTTAAAGTTCAATAAAAAAAAAAATAGTTTTTTTTTCTTAAAATAATACATGATTGTTTTTGTTTTTTTGATTAGAAAAATAAAAAAAATACAAAGAGATAATTCATTTGTTTATAACAAATTGTTTATTTAATAAAAAAAAATTTAAATAATGAAAGTTTTTTTTTTAATATCAAAGACCGAAATAAATAATGTTTTGAAAAAAATGGTCCCTTAATTTTCATAACAAGTGGTAAAAAAAAATGTTATTTAACAAATGAGTTTTTGAGCAATAAAATTCTTTTTTTAAGGGACAGTTTTTTCTTGAAAAATCATAATTATCATCAAAGATCATGTTATAAAAAAAATTAAATTATTTCATAATCAACGAATTTGTTTATAACAATTTTTTGAACAATAGGGGATAAAAATTATTTAAAATTATTTTTAGGTAGCTTCTGATCATGAGAAAACGGATCAATAATAATATTATGAAAAAAAAAAAGTTTTTTTCAATGTTTAATGAAGCTTTATTATTTTTCACCTTAGTAAATTGTCAATAACAAAACGAAAATCAACAATTTTCCAAACGGAAATCTCTTCTTAGACCTTTGAAAAATAGCTCCACGAAAGGAGAACATTCTCAGATTAATAGTTTAACAATTATCGCACTTGCAATGTTAATGTTCGTGCTACAAAAAATTGTTAATTAACTAATGGATAACTTATTGAAAACCGCGATAAAAATTTTTGGACCACGGATTATTGTTCATTGATCTATTCTGCAGGCGCCTGAGTTTTTTTAATTTTTAATTTTCATATTTAATAAGTTTAAATAATATTAATTCATTAAAGGTCCGAAGGGGTGGCTTGCGCAAGCCGGAGTACCCGTTTTCGAGCGTATTTTCAACCCTCTGGGAAAATTATGAATAATGGTCCTACAGTTCTGGGATCTTTTTTCAAATTTGAATTATCCCGAATAGTTTTTGAGCTATTGGCGAAAAACCGAAATCCCTTTTTTTTTACTCAATTGTTTATAACTATTACAATTTTTGCGAGCGGCCAAAAAATATCTACATGCCATTTCGAATCGAATGACACCTCAGTCATAATTTTCGGAGAACGATAAAACAAATTTTGACCTAAACAGCACTTGTTAACTAGACTAGAGTGGACGGAATCGGAGCAGATACAATTAAGAAATGCATTGACCTTTAATTCATCCGATTGAAATAATCATGAATTTGGTCTTAGAAAGTATTTCCAGAAATATTGAAAATTGCTCTATTGAAACCCCGCTATAAGTCAGGAAATAAAAGTTTCCCTTACAAATTACAGACCTATTTCAGTTCTTTCGAATATCAGTAGAATACTAGAAAAAATCATAAAAAAACTAATTATTAGTTTTGTACAATTTACGATTTAACCAAAAAGATTTACGCAGCGCAGCATTTTTCATATGTTTTTATAGAGATTTCATGCTATCCATAGATATTTTTCCAGAGCGGGGAATCGTGAGGCATTTTTTGTAAGTCTAACGAAAGTTGAAGATGTACGCACATTCATTCTAATAACAGCACAGAAAATAACTATTGATACCTGAGTAAATAATCGACCAATTTACCTTATCGAACATGAAAGAAAAACTACATACCGTGATTGACTTTTCACCTGAGTTTCACTGGAATTATTCACAAGATGTTCTTCCTGGAGCTAATCGAACTCGGAAGAAAAAGTACACGTATGACGTCGATAAACGAACACGATATAAAGGCCGTCTTTGAAGGGCCGAGAGAGCAAATGTTTTGCAATATTACCCGCAATCCTGGAAAAGGTTATCTGGTCGTTTGTTTACCCCCTCACATAGTTGAGAGCGTATACGAAACTTTACAGAATTCGAATTAGTCATTTTTCGTTATTTTGGACCACATAGTTTGATTGGCCTTCTAATCCTAAGATTAGACGAACTGATTATTCATAACAGTTTTTGATATATATAGATTTTTCTGAAAAAAATTACCGCCGTAGTAGTTTACAACGAATTTTTTATCTCACAAACATTTCAAAATTATTATACCCAATTTATGCAGCAGTTAGCTGCAAGTCCAGGCAAACTCCCCAATTTTCTCAAATGGCATCTACTACTATTTTTAACAACATTCGGTAGAATCCAGAAATACCTCATTTTACCAACAGATTCTTTGATCTCTCAAGTATGCCATAGAAACAAAAGTCAATTGTAATGGAGATGATATTCTGTCAAAGTGAAAAGGAGAAAAATCAACCAAACAAACTTGGTTAGTTGTACCATGGGTGTGCCAAGAATTATTCAGGAACTGTTCGTGACTACAATTTGAAATATCCAAACTTACCAAGCATGACATATTTCACTACTAGTGGTATTATGTACGAGTACAATACATTCATTTGATAAAGTTCCAGATAATAGATAACAAACTTCGATTGCAAATCGAGGTTGATCACCCTCGTTCATTTTGGTTTTCAACGAAAGTTTGGTTGATAACCTGACAATCCCTAATGACTCATTCAACACTTCATTTCATGCAGGATGTTCATCACACTAAGTGATGTTTATTATCGAGCAAGTACTAAAAAGGGATCTGGGATGCAATGGCGTGATTACCGTGAAGTTATCCGGAGTTACTGAATAATTATCCAGCTATACGAGGGATGTGCTCACAATGTATTTGTTATTCTAGGAACAAAGGCATGGAGTTTCTACAGTGTCTCCATCAAAATTCGAATGGTATAATATGTTTTTCTACAATCGTGCGGAAAACAACACTTTCTCGAACGAATTTTTATTCAAAAAATGAGTATTTTCCGCACTAGTGCGGGAACAAAAAAATTCCTCACGGGAAAGTTTTTCAAGAGCGCTACATAATATGGTATCGCCTAACCTAACCTTATTCTAACACATTAATATTATTATCAAATTTAGTAGGTTAACTATTAAACTTATGCGTGAGATTGTATACAGTATTGAGTTTAATAGATAACCTCTTGAGACATGATTTTCCGACTATATTTTATGGTCATCTTGTTCCCATCTTTTTTAAAGTTCGGGTTTTTTTATTTTTCAAATGAACTTTTTCATCTAATTTTTCGAATGTTTTGACTTCTTAATGCTCAAGAATTTACCCTCGATTTTTTCAGGACTATTTTTCAGGGGTGGATATGAAATTTTGGGAGTGTTGTTAGATTTATGGCTCACTTTATAGTTGTTTTTTGTTGCTAATATTTTCTGAAATATTTTCTATATATGGAATGGTAATGAAAGTTTTTCTATATATGGGATGGTAATGAAAGTTTCATATTTTTATGTCGGATTTTTATTTTGGTGTATTATATTTTTTTGTTTTTTGTTTATTTCTTTACTTAAATAAATGAGGTGATTATCATTGATTAGGTTGTTTTCTACACCCTTCTCTCATAGAAGGGGGATGCTTAGAATAATAACTTGTTAGTTTTGTATAACGTTATGTCACGATAGATTGTTTTTTTTAAATATATCTAGAAAATTATTCACGCCTTTTTTCGTCTTCTACTGTTTACTTTTGATTCCATATTTTGATAATAATTAAAATAATTTATTTGTAATTATCGATGTTGATATGTGTAAGATTATATGTTGCTCAGTATAAATCATCTCAATAATAATAATAAAAACCTTTATTCATCAATAAGATAGATGAAGATACAACAACAACAAACAAAACAGCTGTGGTGGAAAAATGGCAGAGTAATCCCATAAAAGAAAACTTGTGCATGAGTGACTGTGAGTCATTTAGTTACACAACATAATCGTGTATTGTGGTGGCGTTAACAATTATCGTACATACATATAACACACATATACATATGTACATACCTAATGTAATATACAATATCCCAACTAATATACAATATATCAGTTTATCGTGATGACGATTACTATTATTTTAATATTTTCTTTGATGAATGGTTTGATCTACTAGTGGGTTTTCAAGACAAAAGTATTATTTAAACTACTGAGAAATTCGTGGATGTGCTGAATAGGTATGAGTTCACTTTCTTTATCTCATCAGGTAATTCATTGTATAGCTTAGGACCAAGGTAGTTGAAACATTTCAAGCCTTTAGTTTTATCTAGACGAGGTACAGTTAGATTTCTGTTAGTTTTGAGCCTGGTGTTGTATTTATGGTCGATAGTTTTTGGGGAATTCCTTTTTTTATGCTGTTCCAGTAAAATAATTCTGGCATAGGTGTCCGGTATTTTAGTTTCACTAAATAAGTTTCAGATGGATACTGACGGGGCTTTTTGTATATAACTTCAGTATATATTTATGAATTTTATCCAGGTTGTTGATATAATTTGAGATGCTGATCCCCAAGCTATGATTCCATACGTTAAGAGAGTTTCCACAAGCAAAGCATAATGTTTTCAGAAAATTCTGAGGTAGAATGTTACTTAAGAATTTGAATCTGTATAGCATTGATCTTAATTTTTTTACAACGTTTTTTGTGTGTTTATCCAATCTTCCATCCTGCCTTCTCATTTTTTACAGACTTAATTATAATACTCTCATTGGAATTGGAGTTGTTCGTATTCTGGTATCTGGAATAAGAGCAAAAAGGTACAAAATAGGTTTTCCTCATGTTAGACAGAGTTTATCGTCTAGAAAATTGAAGATACATGCTAGGTCAGTTTCAGCTATTTGTTCCAGTATTTGCCAGTTTGTAGCTTCATAAAATATTGCAGTATCATCAGCGAAAGTTGTTATCTTTCCTTTTATTTTCAATTTGAATATATCATTCAAGTAGTGATTGAATAGAAGACGTCCCAGGACTGCGCCTTGAGGTACTCCATATTGCACTGTCAGCATTCTTCTCAAATTGTCTCCTATACGTACGCATTGCTGTCTCTCCTGAAGGTAGTAGCTATTAAACAAATTGTGAGAACTTCCTCTTATCCCAATACTCTACTGGAGTAACTTGTTGTGGTCTACAGTGTCAAACGCTATATCCAAGTTAACGAATATGCACAGAGAAGGTGGTTTTTTATCAATAGAATTGTTGATAGAAAAATCGAATTAAACGGTTTTCTTCACATGAAAGATTCAATATGAATTGAACCAGAAAATGGTAGATCTCAGGTGAAAAACAACTACTTTCCTGGCAAATACCATGCAGAACGTTGAATGATATTCACCTGAAAATCCATGCATACCTCCATATAAATGGACATTGAATGCAAATGTTTTTTTCTGATAAGCTCGATTATGTTTAATTTATGTCGTGTTCACCTATTTTTTGGTTCAATTATATTGAATCTTTTATGTGAAGAAACCGTTTAATTCGATTTTTCTATTTATTCCACTTCACATGGCGTTTATCTTTCACTATATGCTAGTCGGGCTTGCCACTCCTACTGAGAAGGAATCTTTTATTTAGAAACCTATCGAGGTGGGAGATTTTCGGAGTGTTTCTTTCTGTCACTAGGTACCGCCAGTTAAAAGTTTTCTTTTCCGGCGTACCTATAGGTGTTATAGACTCGATGATGGTTTTGGTTATGTTTGACTCGCTTCAGCCAGAGCTCTTCGGACCTTTGGCTGGTTGACTACTCCGTACTGATGAGGGCCAAAAAGCCTGAAACCGGTATGCGGATTGTTAGGTGAACACGACATAAATTAAACATGATCTAGCTTATCAGAAAGAAACATTTGCATTCAATGTCCATTTATATGGAGGTATGCATGGATTTTCAGGTGAATATCATTCAACGTTCTGCGTGGTATTTGCCAGGAAAGTAGTTGTTTTTCACCTGAGATCTACCATTTTCTGGTTCAATTCATATTGAATCTTTTATGTGAAGAAAACCGTTTAATTCGATTTTTTTATTTATTCCACTCCACATGGCGTTTATCTTTCACTATATGCTAGTCGGGCTTGCCACTCCTACTGAGAAGGAATCTTTTATTTAGAAACCTATTGGGGTGGGAGATTTTCGGAGTGCTTCTTTCTGTCACTAGGTACCGCCAGTTAAAAGTTTTCTTTTCCGGCGTACCTATAGGTGTTATAGACTCGATGATGGTTTTGGTTATGTTGTGTCTCGCTTCAGCCAGAGCTCTTCGGACCTTTGGCTGGTTGACTACTCCGTACTGATGAGGGCCAAAAAAGCCTGAAACCGGTATGCGGATTGTTAGGTGAACACGACATAAATTAAATATAATCGAGCTTATCAGAAAGAAACATTTGCATTCAATGTCCATTTATATGGAGGTATGCATGGATTTTCAGGTGGATATCATTCAACGTTCTGCGTGGTATTTGCCAGGAAAGTAGTTGTTTTTCACCTGAGATCTACCATTTTCTGGTTCAATTCATATTGAATCTTTTATGTGAAGAAAACCGTTTCCATTTATTCCGCTTCACATGGCGTTTATCTTTCAGAATTGTTGATGGTATTCGTCAACCTGGCTATGGCGTCAGATGTTGATCTGTTCTCCCGGAAACCAAATTGTTGTTCAGAAAGTATGTTGAATTTGTTTAAGCATTCTTCAAGTCGCTTTTTTAAGATTTCTTCGAAAACTTTTGCTAAACTAGAAATTATTGATTTCGGCCGGTAATTTAGTGGGTCTGAGTGACAGCCATTTTTATAAATAGGTGTAATCACAGCCACTCTGAGTCGATATAAATTAAATTATGAGATGACATATTCATTTTTAGTTGAATCGTAATATCTGCCACAACGTCAAAGATATATAAAAATATTTCAAGCGAATTATTTCAAAGTATTTTTCCACCCTCCAGTAATCACCTTTTTGTTGAGTTGTAAAAAAATATTTAAACAAAAACCAAAAATATGCCAGCATTCATTCATTCTGTTAGAAATTACAAAGTTGAATCCATTCGTTTGACATATCATTTCCATTTCACCAACTTCAGGAAGGTACGTCTCTTTCTCGAAATTCTCATTTTCTGAAGTCACCCAACCATCCCAGCTTATTATATACTTGTCTAGTCTTCACATCTGAATTGTTGATTTTCCGAAACACTAAATCCACTTCTATCTCGTCTTTCCTTTCCAACTTCCAGCAAATGGCAGCGACATATAAATTCCTAGAGTTATGTAAGTATGCGGTGAGCATTATACGTGCATCCTCCCATCCCCCATCCCCCATCCCCCTCCACCCATCCCCTTTCACCAATTCTACCATTCCAGTGCAGGCAACAGACATAAAGTTTAATCCGTTGGAAAATCTAAACAGTGTTGCGGAAAGCAGCGTGTGACGATCGAAAACGCAAAATGTTTTCTTGTTATGAAATACCGTAGTTAGGATCGGTCCCTGAAAGTTTCTTGAAGCTACGAAGCTGCATACCCGTTACTTCATGAAATTATGTGTTCAACGTCTTGGTGGGGAAGTGCTCATGTTGAGTTATGTTGCGGAAACCGAATATTTTCCAATTTCAAAAGTCTCTTCGTTGAAAAACTAGATAGCTCAGAACTTACAAGAAAAATGCCTCATGATGACGATGCTTTAACAAAAAATGCATAGATACATACTATATATATATTGCTATATCGAGCTCATGAAATATCTGGAAGACTCAGGAATTGTCAACGATAGGCAATATGGCTTCCGCCATCAGAGATCAACTGGTGACCTGCTCGCTTACGTCTCACATATATGGCAGCTATCTATTGAAAAGTATGGAGAAACTTTAGCTGTGTCATTAGATATCTCCAAGGCGTTCGATCGAGTTTGGCACCAGGGACTCCTCGCCAAGCTTCCGTCTTATGGCTTGCCCCCTCAGCTGTGTTCTCTGCTTGCTAGTTTTCTCTCAAACAGGTCTCTCCATGTAGTGGTCGATGGAGTTTCATCTGACACTCTACTCATAAATGCTGGTGTTCCGCAAGGATCTATTCTCGCACCAACACTATTTCTACTTCACATCAACGACCTGTTGAAAGCAACTTCATGTCCAGTACACAGCTTTGCCGATGATAGTACCCTCCATACCGCTTTCTCTTCCAGGGCCCCTATATCAGCCCGTGAAACCAGAAATGAACGAGGAAGAAATGTTAATAATATAAATATGGACTTAGCAACAATTCTCGAGTGGGGATCTAATAACTTGGTAGAATTCAATGCAAACAAAACACAAGCATGTCTTTTCTCTAGAAAAGCCGATCTTACTGTGCCTAACATAACTTTGTCAGGAGTAACCATACCACTGAAGTCATCCATATCGATGCTTGGTATTACTATCAGCAATAACATTTCCTGGGAAAATCACGTGAGGTCCATTGCCAAAAGTGCATCCCAAAAACTTGTTTTTTTGTTTCGTGCCAAGAGCTATTTCACCCCCACTCAGCTGCTTATGATCTATAAAGCACAGATCCGACCTGTCCTGGAATACTGTTCCCATATTTGGAGCGCGGCACCTAAACATATCCTGAGGCTATTGGATTCTGTCCAAAAAAGGGCAATTCGTCTCGTCGGTGATGCCTCGCTTACAAACTCGCTCACTTGTCTGGAACACCGTAGAAAAGTTGGCGATTTGTCTCTATTTTATAGATATTTTCATGGGCGATGCTCTTCTGAAATATCAACAATCGTTCCTGCTTTGGCAGTCTCTTCAAAACTAACCCGTCAAGTTCAGTCATCACACCCCTTCGTGGTCACTTTGGAGACCTGCAGAACATCACTTTCCAAAGACTCGTTCATCCAACGAACAGCGAGGCTTTGGAACTCATTGCCTAGGGAGGTGTTCCCCGAGGCATACAACCTCCAGAAATTTAAGAAGAACACCAACTCCTACCTTCTTTCCCTTGGTTCCCACGATGTTCTCTGAACATTACAGGATATCCCTTTTCGTGGGAACCAGAACATAAAAAAAAAAAAACAATAATTGAAAGTAACCAAAATGATGTTCTGGAGATTTTAGATAAATTACACCCTAGAATTAAATTCACTATCGAAGTAAAGACCAATAATACAATCAACTTCTTAGATCTAGCAATATCTTCAGAAAACCCACACAAACTGACCACATAATTCATGCTAGTTCAAATCATCCTCTCCAATATGAAATGTCTTCGTTTTATTCTCACATCCATAGGCTTTTGAATGTTCCTTTATCTGCTTTGAACTTTCAAAAACAAGTCAACGTTTCCCAAACAAGTTGCATTGAACAATGCTTATAATCCCAAAATTGTAACTAAACTGATTTATTAAATATCTTTGGAAAAAGAAAGAAACATTGCTTATTCTAATATCACAAACCTTCAGATACTAAATATTTTTCACTATATTTTTGAATGATATTTCTTATCTATTTCCAAACTCTTCTGTAAAAAAATTGACAATATTAAAATATCCTTTAAAACTTGCCTGGGTTCATTGTTATAACACTAAAGATAAAATCAATCCTACTGATAAAAGCGGAATTTACAAGCTTATGTGCAACAACTGCAATGCAACTTATATTGGAAAAACTATCAGGAAAATATCTACTATAATCAAAAACACATTAACAGACCTTCTACACCTAGTTTTGGCACATGACAATCATCAGTACCTAGGCAGTCCTTCAAATTGCTGTGGAATCTGTAGTATTTCATCTGCTTGGTTTCGATAGTAGTATGAGAATCAATAATTATACAGTGCGGTGGATAGGTATGGAATGAATTAATTTTTAGCCTTATATGTATTTGTTCAAAAAATCCTGAAAAATCGATTCCTATTGTCAATTTGACAATTTACACTATGAAAATATTAACCCCTTCTTGCACCCCCACTGAATTATGAGCAACCCCTCAAAAAATTTAAAAGTGGAGGGGGGGTCATGTGGTACCTTGTTCGAAAAGGATTTTCATTTTCTGTTCAGCAAAATCAAGTTTTCCTAATTTAATAATAATAATAATAATAATAAATGCTTTTATTGAAGGTACAGCAGTTAGCTTATATCCTAACAAAAGGCAGGATTCAATGCCTGCACATGATTGCTCATGGCAGGAATTGCTCTTCCATCCAACCAGTGGAGTAACTTATCATAGTAAATTCATAATAAATAATATTATAAAGTACATAGAACTGAATATGGTAGACTATTCAAACTGCTCCGAGAAAAATTAGAGTCTAACCATGAGAATATAACAAAAGAAATACTATTCCTAAAAAAAAAAAAAATATTAATATACAGTGATCAGTACATATAAGCGGAGAAAAGTGATGTGCCAATTCAAGTTTGCCATTAAAATTATTATATTATACTAAGATATTTGGAAAATTGTTATCGAATAAATATTGCTTCATATTTTTTTTGAATTTTTTTATTTGTAATAATTTGAAATCACTGGGTAACCGGTTGTAAAGGCGAGCGATCTGAAATGAGAATGAGCCACGAAAAAAGGAGGTTTTGTGTTTAGGCGCAGCCAAATTATTTCGAAATCTCAAATTGAGATTATGAATGTCAGTTCTGAAAGTCAGTTTCTTGAATAGATAAGGAGGTTTCCTAGTTGTTATTATTTTATGAAAAATCGTACTGGAGTGTAGTGTACGCCTAGCCTCCATGTTCAGCCAACCAAGATTCCTTAAATGTTGCGTAACATGTTCCCGCTTTCTTGTGCCTGTAATAAGTCTCACACATGAGTTCTGCAATTTTGAAGTCTCATTTTGTCAGATTTCATCAGCCCTGGTCCATAAACCACGTCTGCATAGTTTGCATGTGACAACACTAAAGCATCACATAGTATCATTTTACTTTTTTTGTTCAAAATATTTCTGTTTGAAAGATTCTTATTCTTTAATTAAAACCCAAATTTTTTGTTGTATCTGCGAGGGAGGGGGCTCCGTCAACACGTATATTCAATAAATTCTTGCAACGATTTCTTGCTGCTGTCCTCCCGAATAGCATAACGTATGATTTAGATTTATTCACAGTAAGGCAGTATTTATTTGATACGGTTATGAGAGTATTCAAATCATGATTCATTTGGTCAAGTGCCAAGTTGTAGGAGTTTTCTTCGAAATTTAAATACATCTGCGTGTCATCAGCATAACAGTGCATTGAAGCGTAACGTAAGGACTTTGAGAATTGTGAAGTGTAGAGAACAAAAAGAAGGGGGCCCAAAATTGATCCCTGGGGAACACCATTCTTTATTTCTAGAGATTTAGATTTTTCATTATTTATGATTACGCTTTGAGATCGGTTGAAAAGGTAATTTTTGAGTAGAGATATTGCATTCATAGTGAACCCCAGGTAACTCAGAATTGATAAAAGAAGTTGGTGACTGATTCGATCAATCATAACTGGGAAAATTCATTTTGAAAATGTAAAATTTTGATACTTTACGTGGAATGAAGGAAATAATGTCACATAATGTTAAGGAAGTATTTGTCAATTTATTTTACAATCAAATTGAATGTACAAAATGACCACCATTCACTTCTTGACAATAAGCAAGTCGATCTTGGAATTCTCATACAACATTTTGTAGGACCTCAGGGGTTATGTTGTTAATTTCATCCGTTATCCTTACTTTTAAATCTGCATTATTGTCTGGTCTATTTCAAATAAACCCATAAGAAGTAATCGAGAGCAGTCAAATCGGGGGATCTAGGCGGCCTTCAATCGTACCACGTCTTCCAATCCACCTAATGGAAAAAACTTCGTACGAATAATCTCTCGGTGGAGCTCCGTCTTGTTGGTACCAAATTGATCTATATATTGCATTTGGATCATTAATATCAGGAAAAAGTATTTTCAATGTAGGCTGTGAAAAGTTCATAAAAAAATATAGATAAACCTCATCATTAACTGTGCCTTCAAAAGAGTCCAAACACATCCAGTGGCTTATGGAATGCGATTATTGACATATGACTAAACAAAAATCCAAAACAAAAAATAAACTTAAAATTAATAGAAAAATCATAAAAAAAAAAAATTTAAAAAACAATATTACAACATTGAGAATAGTATATACTTGGAACCAACTAATGAAAAAGAAATTATGGACGTTATCAATGACCTAAAACCCAAAAAATCATCTGGATGGGATCTAATTAGATCCGAAACAATCAAACAGCTGAGTAATCAAATAGCCATTCCACTGAATTTTATAATTAATAAATGTTTTGAGCAAGGTTAATTTCCAGATTGTCTTTAACTGGAAATCATCAAACCCCTACACAAAAACGGAAGTAGAGAAAAAATTGAAAATTATCGTCCAATCTCCTTACTGTCGGTATTGTCTAAACTCTTTGGAAAACTTGTGAAGAGAAGGATAGATAAATTCATGGAAAAATTTGAAATACTTTCTAACAATCAATTCGGATTTAGAGAAGGTCGTAGTACAGAAGATGCCATATTGAATCTTACATCGGATATATATAAGGCGCTGGACAAAAAACACCCGCTTATATGCATTTTCGTGGATCTGTCAAAGGCCTTTGATACCGTGTGCCATGAATGTTTACTACAAAAAATCTACTCCTACGGTACAAGAGGGCCAACCTTCAATTCACTGAAAGATTATTTGTCAAACCGTAAACAAATAGTTGAGATTGATGGAACTAGAAGTGACTCGAAAACCGTCACTTACGGAGTTCCACAGGGGACGGTTCTCGGGCCACTTTATTCACACTTTACGTAAACAGCCTAATGACATTTGGATCTGGAGGTAAACTTATCAGCTTTGCAGATGACATGGCTATAATCTATAAAGGGGAAACTTGGGAAGATCTGAAGACAATAGCAGAACAATTTGAAGCGAATATGCGACTGGTGTAAATTCAATACGCTGACTATGAACAATCAGAAAACATATTATTTTCCTTTCACCTCATATTCGAATCACTTACCCAATCTAGGCCCTCTAATAGTGGAAAACAGCACGATCATTAAAGAAAAAGACCGATCAAAGTATATGGGAATAACTATAGATAGACATTTGAGATGTGACCTCCACACCGATAATGTGAAAAACAAATTGAGGGGCTTACTGAGTAAGTTCAGATACCTTGTGGAATACCTGAATACGAAAAATTTAAGAACATTATATTATGCACTCGTACAGTCCCAACTAAATTACGGAATCCTTGGCTGGGGAGGCGTGGCGGAAAGTAATCTGCACAATTTAAATATTGTTCAGAAATGGATTCTGAGAATCTATAAAAAAAAAATTCCAGTGACCTGTTATATTCGGAGAATGCTTTTTTCGACATAAGGCAATTATTTAAACTGTAAAATGTGAACTCTACATAACCAATAATTAATTATTATTTATATGAAATGCAAGTGTATATGTTAAGTTCGTTACTTATTTATTTTACTAATTAGTGTTTTTAAATAATATACATGCATAATTATCGTTAGATTTTATTATATTAATTATCACATACAAGCTTCTAGCTTCAGTGATTTATCATGTTTATTTTTCTGTTTCCTGTTGTATTACACCATGTAAATTCTCTTTGGAAATAAATATTATTATTATTATTATAATTTTGTTGTTAATTATTCCAGCCCAAACGTTCACTTTTTTGGGATATTGTGTGTTAGTCTCACACATCCAATGAGGATTTTTTCTACAGTTTTGTCTATTAACCGTTTTATTTAAATGAAAACTAGCTTCATCTGAAAAAACAATTTTGTTTATGAACTGCAAATCTGCTTTCATTCTGTCCATCATCGGTTCACAGAATTGTTGCCTTCTATCAGAATCATCCTCATTCAACTCCTGAACCAACTGAACTTTGTGAGGATGTTATTCTTCTTTTTGTAAAGCTCTCAATATCGATGATTTACTCACATCATTGTCGAAGGCAAGTTGTCTACTTGTCATATGTAGATTTTCCCAATCTAACTTTTTTTCCTCATCCAATTTAACATTTCGACCTGGTTTTTGAATAGTTTCCACATGTACATTTTCACGAAATTTTGTTTCTCTTTTGCTAACTGTAGGCGTGAGACATGTTGACCAGGGTATTTATTATTAAAGATTCCACAAACTTCCTTTTGAGTTCTTGCTTTATTACCGCATCCAATCATAATTAACATGTCTATTCTTTGAGTTTCGGATGAATGAGGCATAGCTGAATCAAATACACACTAAAATATTTTTCAATACAGTGACGTGTGTCAGCAACTTATAAATATCAAAATAACAGAACATTATTTATGTGCGTTTTATGAATAATTTTTTGGTGTCTTGAACGACTTTTTCCTGAATACACCAAACAGTTCCAGTCAGCAAGCTCAGAGTAATGCTACTACCAAATAGTGCGTGCACTTAGTCGCTTTGAATGAAACATGGTTCAGTAAAAGTGTTTCGAAATCTGAGATTTTTGCCGTCATATGCTTAGTCTGTTCGTAAGAAAGATTTCAAATTCATCGTTATACAGATGAAAACTGAAGGTGGAGTTTTACTAGCTCTAAAGGAGTTTATAGAGTCAGAGATCGTAGAAGTAAGCATATTTCATTCGAAATCTAATTCTATTGATTATGGTATGCTCCACTTGCCTCTAGCAGCTTCAGTGAAGAAATAAAACACTCCAGGAATCATATAGTACTGACAAACTCAATCGTAGCCAGCGGGGCAGATTTAACTTGCCCTCAACTGCAATGCTAATAAAAATAACCATCTTCCATAAATTCAACAAACATAATTTATCAAAAAAAACAACGTTATTACTGGTAAATAGAAGAATGGATGGACAAAAGTAGCGGAGATGACGTTTAAAGAAGAATCATAGGATCACCTTAGCAATCAAATGCGTATGTTGGCGTTCAAGCAGGAGTAAAAAATAAACATAAAACGTTATGCAAACGGCCTCCCTTTCACAGAATTGTATGAATCAAAAGCGGGTGTCAGCGCAAGCTTACGGGACGGAAAAAAAAAACTACGAAATGGGGTGGCAGTTCGCAATTGTTCGTGTAAACCGCGTCTAAGTCTATTTCCGACCCTACCTGAGAGCTTTATAATGTGAAGGAAAATCCCTACTTCTACTCCTATCCTGCGCAACTGTTAGTAAAATGAAGCCGATGGCCGTCGACCCTATTGACAGCTTTTTCCCTCTTGCTATCAGAAAACTGAAGTGCCTATTACCAGCAATATCATGCGCAGTTGTTAGTGAAATGAAGCCTAAGGCCACACTGTCAGCTTTTCTACTTCCGGTAGCTACAAAAATTAATAATTGATGGAAGTTTCTATTTCTCGGAATAACCTGCACGACTGTAAGTGGAATGAGGTCCAGGGCCATCAACTCAATGGACGGTATTCTTCCCTTTCAAATAACTACAAAAAAAGGGATGAAAAAATCCTGCACGACCGTTAGTGAAATGAAACCCAGGGCCATCGACCCGGTACTACTAAAAAAATTTCACCCCCTTTAAAGTTGCATGTTTAATAACCTTCATTTGAGGAGAAGTGCCCAAATACCAATTTCCATGACTCTTACTGCAAAACTAATTCAAAACTTTGGTACTTAGGATATGCTTGTCAACAAGGAACAAGAACCCTAGCCATGAACTATTAAACAATGTTCTCGATTGCGCAAATAGACCAATAAATAACAATATTAATAATATTATTTGAATTTAGGTTTTGTTTATTGTTTGTTTTTTGAGAGTTCAATTATGTGAATTGTTGTTTATGTTGTTTATAACTAATTAGTTTCAATTTCGATTTGGAGTTCACTACTACAATACACTTTAAGATTTTCACTACTTAAGGGTTCACTGATGCACGACGCGTGTTTCGCTATACAATAGCTTCATCAGGTTAATTTCGATTTGTTTTATTATAATATCCATAATATTAGTTCAAGGGTTATTTATAATTCATTTTTTTTATAGTCTATACTGTTGAGTTCCAAATTGTTGTTGAGTGTGGTTTGTGTTGTTTATAGTATCAAATAATTGATTTCGAAAAGGTTTATGATGGAATTGAATGTGTCGAAAGTTCCATAAAATCCCATATATCGTAATACCGTAAACTTCAAAAATGCATATCTTAGAAACGCAACATACAAAATTGATAAAACTATCGTATAAGATAGTCAACATTTCCAAAATATTGTGAGTGAAATATGGTCCAAATTAACGGAACAGTTTTCTAGATATTCAATAAAAACATTGTGAATGACCTATAAAAATGTAACGCACCCTTTATCTAAATGAAAGGTAATATTGAACAATTGAGTTCATCAGAATGTTACCCTATCTTTTACTCAATGGGCAGTTGCAATTAATTCCTTTTTACAAGCTTTTATTCAGTTTCACATGTCCCGATGTTTGTCATCAAATCTTGCAAGTTAAATTTGACCCACTTCCAGTTGTTCGATTAACGTGAAATTTGGCAGGTGTTCATAGTTACGGTGACAATGCATTATGCATCTGTTGAAGGAAACAAAAACTAAATGGCGGCTCCAAGATGGCGGACGAGATTTGTGTTTATGGTCCGATTTGATTCAAAATTGGTATGTCGAAGATTATGAATTTTCTGACAAAATTCATAAAATCAAAAGGGCGGCTTCAAGATGTGCGACGATTTCTGTGATTATGGTCCGATTCTATTCAAAATTGGTATGTGGGGGTTTTTTGGGTCGGAGATTATGAAATTCACAAATTCAAGGGCGGCTCCAGGATGGCGAACGAGTTTTGTAATTATGGTCCGATTCGATTCAAAATTGGTATGTAGGTGTTAGGGGTACTTACTGAAAAGCACAAAATAGAATAATTGATAAAAAAAACTTCTATAAAAACATGCTTTCATTCAAATAACTCAAAAAGTACAAAATAATTGCTTTGTATGTGTGACGTAGGTTATTCCGTGAGTTATAGATTCAAAAGCTTGTCGCATCTGTATTCGAAATGAAAACTTTGCGCGACAAGCTCTTGAATCTATAACTCACGAAATAACCGACGTGACACATCCAAAGCAATTATTTTATACTTTTCAGGGTATTTGAATAAAAGCTTGTTTTTAAAAAGGTTTTTTTGATTAATTATTCAATTTTTTAACCAAAAACGATCTGTCAATTGTTTTCAGTATAGAGGTATACTCGAAAATTAAAAAAAGTATATATTTCAAACAGAGAGAGTCATCAAGAAACAAAACACGTTTTTTCGCCCACAATAGACTGAAACCATGATATCTTGACAAAATATAACTTGTTGGTTTTGAAATAGTGCTAGAAAAAAAGCCGAAAAACAATTTTTTTTTACTATACACCCTAATGTACTATCATCAATTAGATTATAATTGAATATGTTCATGAGTTCCGATCAATACATTCTCATCCTTACTTTGTTTTATTTCGACATAAAAACAGTTTTTCAATCCTACCCCAATACGACGTTTTTACGAACTTTGGGCGATTATATCTCAGAAACTAAACATACAAAATCATTTGAACTCACAATTTCTTCCAATGACCCATCCTACTATAACATAATAAAATTTCAGCCAATTCGACCGAGAGACAATTTTCCATATGTTTTCGTGCGGGATTCCTTCACCCTTCTTTTCACCCCTTCAGTTTGGGCATTAATTTATAAACAAATAAAATTATTTTGATGCCAATAAAGGTTCTGAAAAATTAAACATATAGAAATATAACAGTGTCCCAACTATAATAAGATATTTCCTTATCGGAAGTGAAAATGAGAGAATATTATTAATGTCGCCTACATTTTCTCGAGTATAATGAAAACTGGTCTGCTTTGTTCGACTCCCAAGAGATAAGGTAATAAAAAGAGTATTTGTTATACACTTTTAATTAAGTTTGAAACTTTATCCAACTTCATACTCATTTTTACCTTTTAATTTCATCCTGGACTTGCTTAGATATTCCGGAATTATAATCCAACTAATATTCATTAACCCGGTTATGAGGGTAATTATGCATTACTATCTCCTAGTCAGCCATTTTGCGAAGATATCCGGAATTTGAATTTTAATTAGACTCGTCGAAATGGATTTGATGCATAAAAGCTTATGCTGTGTGAATCCAATCCCAATTTCGTTAATCTAAAATTGCATCTATTCAAAATTTCATTGGGCACATATATTGTGGACTCATTTCCTGAAGGCTTGGTAGCGTGAATGGTAATTACAATTTTCACTGATGAATTCAAATGAACCAAAATCAATGATTTTTTCAAATGAACCGATCAAATCCTAGGTCAGTTCCTCAGGTCTTTTATTGTATCGAGGTATATAATAATAATATCGTCTATAGTGTATTATAAGTACTTATAAACTAATAAATTAAAATAACCGCCGGAGTTCAACTCATCTGGTGAGAAGTCTCAAACAGGAATTCTGATTTTTTTGAATTTTATGTTCTGGTTGAGAAGTTAAACATGGACCGTATAACACGTCACCATAATTGAAAAAGTTAAGTTTGCTTCACCTTTACTGGTAAGAAACTCCAATTGCCATATATGATTTTCAATGAATAATATGCACGTTTTATCAGTTGAGCGATATGTGATTCAAATCTGAGATCTTCATCCAAGATTATTCTTAGACTCTTAGCTTCTTATACTTACTCAAGATTTTCATCATCTATCAAAATATTAGTCTGACTGCAAATAGTTTTTCTCGAATGTTTTGGTCCAAAAACAATGACTTTAGATTCACTAGAGTTGATCATCAAACAGTGGTCAGAGGAATCTCTAATAAAAGTGTTTAGATCACTAATAACTCGAGTACAAGCATTATCTACCATGTCTGACGCACAAGTGCGTGTCGTCTGCATATAAATGTATGTTGCAAAACTGGAGACATTTCAATAGCTGTGAAGTGTAGATGGCAAATAATAAGGGTCCTAAAATTGAACCTTGAGGTACTCCATCTACAGTTACCAGTTTCTTGCTGCAGAAACCGTGGAGATATGATCTGATAAGTGAGCTGACACTTTCGGATATTACTACGTAGTGCAGTATCGAAAACATCAAGTTGTAGTTGATGGTGTCGAAGGCTCTACTAAAATCTAGTAAAATTAATATGGTATTCCGACTTAAATTGCTAGATCTGATGATGTCGTCAACTATATGTGATAACTGTACCGTTTGCGAAATCCAGACTGAGTAGTAGGAAGTATAGAACATTTATTTGAGTTGGAACTCGATGGATCTTTCGAATATTTTCGATAGAGATGGCAGTAAGCTGATAGCACGCAGATCTTTGTAATTCAGTGGAATTTTCATTTTCGGCAGTACTTTATCAACTGCTCTCTTCCATACAGTGGGAAAAACGTGGTTCGTCAAGCAAAACTCGACAATGTGAGTAATATAAGGAACGATATGAGGGCCACACATTTTTCTTAGTTTACTATTTAGGAAATTGCGACCTATTGCATTCGATTTTATTTTAGAGATTGTTTCGAAAACAAATGTATTGTTTGATTTGTTTGAAAATATGAACAGGATGTTCATAAAATCAGAAGTGGAATCATTCGTCTATACGAGTACTTAATTGAGACTGGAATAGAAAATCAAATAACTATCTGAACAAAAATGGATTTTTTCAATTTCAGATTTTTTCTTTTGAGTTGGGGTACTTTCAGAATAACTATCAGATGTAGTTCAATATCCAGCGTGGCTTCAGCCTGGGAAATAGTTGTTTTCTGTTAGACATTCACCAAAAAATTACTTCATTTTTATCGTGGATTTTTCAATTCACAGGAAAATCTTTCTATTCAATATTCAATTTAGAATGTTTCCCTTTCCGAAATGTATTGTCATGTCAACCTCACTGAATGCGAAATCGAAGTCAACCAATTTGTTTTTTTTATAAAAGGATAAAAGTTCTCTAGAAGGAATATAGTTGATGAAAATGTTGTTAAGCTCATAAGGATTTTTCAAATTCGTGTGGAATGTCGTTTTTTATTTTTATTTTAGGTAGAAAATCCTTATATTTCAAAATTTTCCAAAAATGTTTGTTAACATGTTTACTGAATTCACTAGTAAAGTAAACCCTTTTCTCCCTCTTGATGGCCTGATTAGTATCATTAAGCATATCTTTGTAGAACTGGAAATGAACCAATGATTTTGTTTTTCTGTATCTGTGTGGAGCTTTGTCTCTCGTTGACATCAGATCTTTAAAAGTTCCCGTTAACCAAAGAGCAGGTCATAAAATCTTCTTCGTTAGAGTATTTAAACCTTCTGTATTCGTGAATTTTGAGTTTTGTTCATCAAACCTGATATTTACTCTGTAGTACACAAACATATGATCTGAAATTTCATTTGAACCACTGACACCTCTATCATGAACCCATTCTGCCTCAGTTATAATCACATCTAGAACACTAGATGTAGTTTCAGTTATTCTGATTGGCGTGTCTATTATCTGATATGATCCAAAACATCGTTTAACTGATAAAATATTTTCAACATTGAGGTTTTCATTATTGAAGAAATTAATATCGAAGTCATCCCCACAGATAATTTCATCAACTATTGGGAGAATTCAAATTCCTCAATGAAGGTTGAATCGTCCTGGGTTGGTGGCTCATATATTACTCCAAAGGCAATCGTTTTCTGTTGAATTGTTACTCTAATCCATGATTGTTCTCAAGACACCATGAATATGAATTTTTCTACTAAATATGTTTTTCCTAAGAAATATACACAAGCCTCCACATCTGGTGCCACGATCCAATCTAAATAAATTATAACCCTCTACATAAATCATATGGTCACTTATATTTTTTGTGAGCCATATTCATGAAATAGGAAAGCAAGTATTTCATTTCACGCAGTGAAGGCAACAATGACCTAGTATTCAGACTACCTACCTGCAAAAATCAAACAGCCACGTTCATAATGAGAATACCCCTAAAAACCTCAGGTTGAACAAAAACGATGAAAAAGTGCGAGGTGCGAAAAACAAAAAATAAAAAGTGAAAATAATAAGATAGAATACCAAGCAATGTGCTTGGGTGTGACTAAACTGCACCCATGGCTACTGATTAGTTTATTTACAATTTTCAAGTGCCAATCTTCATCTGTTTGTAGAATTGAGAGTTCTTATAAATCATCTATGTGAAAAAAGAGAAAAAAGAAAAAAAAAACAAAACAACGAATAAATCAATCAACTTAGCATTTATCTAGGTCTTCCATGAATATATTTACGGTAGGTTTCTTCTTGAAAATTCGATAAAGTTGTTCCATAATTTCGTCCATACTTTTCCACTCACCCCAACTTTTGAGATGACAGCTTTCAGTAGCTTGAACTGATCAGGAGTCAGGTTTTCCCTTATGATGAATCCAGTTTTACAAGAGCTTTTTATCATTGTATATCAAATGCTTATGGTATCTGCTATAAAATTTGACGATGATGGGCCGATTTGAATCTATACCAAATTTTCCGATTCTATAGCAACTCTCCCATCCGATTCATTGAAATTAGTTTTATTTTCTCATTGAAATATGGGAACACTCTGGAAACAGTTTTTTTCTCTGTCACTATATAAATTCTAGGCTCTTCTGCGTAAAGATTGTTCGAAGTGCTCTTGTTTCTTGAACATTCCGTTAATTGTAATAGTTTGGCTTTCAATACTAGCCTGGAATTATTACATGTGACAGTTAGTACTTCTTGGGAACTATTCCATGAATAGTTGTGAGGAAGACTTCAAAGTTCCTTATTTCCTTATATTTCACTTCACATGGCTTCCTTGTTTGATGCCAGTCGGGCATTCAGCCACTCCTACCAAGATGGAATGCTATTTATATAGAATCCTATTGAGGTAGGTGAAAAGAATGGAGTGTTTCTTTCTGTCACTAGGTACCACCGGTTAAAAGTTCTTATTTATGTTGGGTCTTGCTTCGGCCAGAGGCCTTCGGATCTCTGACGGATTGTTAGGTGGGCCTGGCATAAATTAAATATAATCGAGTTTATCAGAAAGAAACATTTGCAATAAATTTTCATTTTCCATGGAAGTTTGCACATATTTTCAGGTGAATATCATTCAAGTTCTGCGTGGTATTTGCCAGGAAAGTAGTTGTTTTTTGCTTGTGGTATACCAATTGTTTCAATTAATATTGAAATCGTTGTGAGGAACACTTCAAAGTTCCTTATTTTCTTATATCACACTTCTCATGGCTTTCTTGTTTGATATACACGCCAGTTGGGCATTCAGCCACCCCTAACGAGATGGAATCCTATTAATATAGAATCCTATTGAGATAGGGGAATAGTATGGGGTTTCTTTCTATCACTAGGTACCGGGTTAAAAGTTACTTTTTCCGGCGTACCTATAGGTGATGTAGGCTTGATGGTGTTTTCATTTATGTTGGGTCTCGCTTCGGCCAGAGGTCTTCGGATCTCTGACTGGTGACTACTCCGTACTGATGAGTGCCAAAAGCCTGAGATCGTAAGGCGGATTGTTAGGCGGACCTTGCCCAAATTGAACATGATCAAGTTTATCAGAAAGAAACATTTGCAATCAATTTTCATTTTCTATGGAAGTTTGTAGAGATTTTCAGGTGAATATCTTAACGTTCTGCGTGGTATTTGCCAGGAAAGTAGTTGTTTTTCGCTTGTGGTCTATCATTTGTTTCAATTGATATTGAATTCGTTGTGAAGAAGACTTCAAAGTTCCTTATTTTTTTATTCCTAAAATCAGTTGAGGAATCATCTGCGACTGGAGGATAAAATCTAATCACTACCTTCCATCGTTTAAGATAATTTCTAGGGAGGTATTCAAAACGGAAATTCAACCATTGAAATTGAAGCAAGAATAAGATTTCTCCATTTCGCCGTTCTAATGAAACGATTGGCAATTCTTGCGATAAATACTCGTAGCTACCTCTCCGAAGAGAATAACGTTCAACTGTCCTTTGATCGTTCATCGGAATACATTTCATTCGATTTGACTTTACTTCGCGAAGCGGAATCGGAGATTCCAGAAGAAATTGGGTCTCTTTCCAGGACGAAAAAAGATTCCGAGTGTATGAAAATCTCACATATAGCGAATGAAAGAACTCATGTAGAACGTGAGACGTTCCTTTGTTAACCAATAAGCTGCCATAACGTTAGCGAGGGCTCAGGAAAATACTCATATTTCATTCAACTTCTTTATTGGTAAAGTTAATACAATGTTATACAGTGCAGTGCATGTGTATTTTCATGTGTTTTCCTTCCCAATTCGTAATTTAACTAGAAACAAAAAATTCAACTGTCTGATAACCCGCTGGTCGTAGACGTTGAAAAACACTGGCAACTGCCGGATGCAAGATATACAGAGTGGGCCATTGAAAACGAAACAGCGGCTCTGTAGGTCGGCAGAATCGAATTATATAACAACGCTCGGACACGTCAACTACATTTTTGAGGGGGACATCGTTCGCGATGAAATTCACCCGAAATACATTAAATCCCTCGGAGCTGTGGCCACCACCCCTAGATTTTCAAATGCCAACATATGGCAAGTGATACCTCATTTGAAAGGTATTTTCTTTCTCAATATCGAACAACATAAATAAATTGTTTATATCGATTCGTTTTCGAGATATAGGGACTTGAAGTTGGGAAATCACTTTTTATTCACTCAATCAATAAAAATAACATCTAACAATGCAACTGTTCAAAGATAATTATCATTGTCAAGGAATCAAATAATCTAACTGTTAACCAACAAACAACATGCAATTCTACGAAGGCGTAGAAGTGCAACACTTTTTTTTATTTTACAATTCCGACTTGTATCTCGGAATTCCGACTTGTATCTCGGAATTCCGACTTGTAAGTCGGAATTCCGACTTGTATGTCGGAATTCCGATTAAGTCGAATTCCGACTTGTATGTCGAATTCCGACTTACAAGTCGGAATTCCGACTTACAAGTCGGAATTCCGAGATACAAGTCGAATTCCGACATAGAGGTCATAACAATGAAAAAACATTGAACAAATGAGATTATTATAACATATATATATATATATACCCATATATATATATATATATATATATACAGAATGTATCAACGTGGGTGGACGATAGCTGCTTCCCTATTTGAGATAAGAAAAAATTACTCAAATAAAAGTTGTAGAAAGCAATGGAAGCTATGTTTCAGAAATAACTTCCAACATACAGGATGTTCGATAAACGTGTGACTCATCAAAGTTGTGTTTTTTCAAATGAAATATCCTATACATTTTCACTCGATTGAATCCCTTTGGAAAAGAGTTTCTCAAAAAAGGTGGTATGAGTTTATACCAGGTGATTCGGGAGTTATGTTGTAATTTTTGTTACAAAATGGATTCATTCGACACCAAATATATAAAAATCAATAATTTGCGATAAAAGAATTTTTCCACACAATATTCTTGAAAATAGTGTATTTTCATTTCCTATTCATAATTTTGCCGAATAGCTCTTCCACCATACAGGGGTAACCAAACTCGGGATCACTTTTTTCTCAGTTTTTTCGAATAGAGCCGCCTATAAATGAGGCTATATCAGAATACCACTCTGTGTTTGCAGAAAAAGTAGTGTTTGCCTACTTGATTTCCATCCCAAATGTATCTAATTCTCAAGGAAAGTATGAAAAAGTCATCATAACAGCAATAACGATTTTTCATTCAATCCAGGACAAAAGAGGTAACGAAGTAAACTCAAATAATTTAAAAAAGCGTAAATTCACAGGAGATGTTCGAACAATCTTCCATTTTGAGCTATCTTCAGACATCAACTGAAGTTGATCTTGTAATAGAGCGAAAAATTTCTCTAATTCTATTCTTTATACCTTCTGGTGTCGTTGGTTTCTCGCGTTAGACCTCTCCTTTATCATATCCCCAGAGATAGGAATCTAGGGAAGTGAGGTGTGGGGACCTTGCTGATCACTGAATGAGTCTGTTTTTTGGTATCCATTTATTTCTGCGCCATCTGTTTAAAAATCTTCTTATCCGATTTTGATTGTGGGGAGGCGCGCTATCATGGTAATATAACCTGTCTGGTGTCAATCGGTACATTCCCCAACAAATTTGGTGAATCATTTCGGAGAAAATATCTGTGAATTCTTTTTATCAATATTCTGTTCACGGAAGTGTGACTCACATTTGGCTCTTTTGCAATGTTCCTCGTACTAACATGAGGATTCTCATCGGTTGAAAGCATCACCGCTAATTCAGTTTCTTCTTTTGGTGCAATTTAATTTACTTCTTATGGCCTGTGAATGTGTCATTGATCTTACTGCAGCATATGATACCGTATGGAGGAAAGGCCTAATATACAAATTACTCAGAGTCATACCATGCCTGAAAAGGAGCCATTTAATTGACAACCTATTAACAAACAGACTATTCCAAGTCTTTGTTAACGATGCTATGAACTGTACTAGGAAACTGAACAATGGCCTCCCGCAGGGTCGTTAACTCGACTGGTGACTCGCCTGTTAGTTTGTCCTATATATGTCCTAGGGCATTCGGAATACAATATTTCATATATTCCTTGAGACTCATTAGGCATGTTATCTTTAGGAGACCTGAGAATATCAGAGATTCTATTATTTGCGGTGAAATAGGTTTTAATGTCGCGTTTCCCTAACATTCTGCCAGTTTTGATAAAAAAAATCTAGACGCGGTTCAACCCGAACTTTCAATATTCATATATTTATATATATATATATATATATATATATATATATATATATATATATATATATATATATATATATATATATATATATATATATATATGTTATAATAATCTCATTTGTTTAATGTTTCCCCATTGTTATGACCTCTATGTTGGAATTCCGACTTGTATCTCGGAATTCCGACTTGTATCTCGGAATTCCGACTTGTAAGTCGGAATTCCGACTTAAATCGGAATTCCGACTTGTATCTCGGAATTCCGACTTGTAAGTCGGAATTCCGACTTATACAAGGAATTCCGAGATACAAGTCGGAATTCCGACTTGTAAGTCGGAATTGTAAAATAAAAAAAAGTGTGGAATTTAAAATAAAAAAAAGTGGTTGCCTTCGTACAATTCTGTTTCAAATTTTCATTTCATCCTCATTTACTTGATCGAAAAAAATTTAAGGTTCTTAAGAATCGATAAAAAGACGTTTTCTCGAATTCGACTCAAATGCGAGTACAACAAAAATATGTATGAGATAATTTTTTTCGCCAAATCGCAATTGTGGACGTCTATCAGTGTCAAACTGATCTTTGATTGAACGACATTAGAGTGAATTATTTGACTAAAGCTGCTGAATATCTTTCCGCAATAATGGTGTATACGATCGCAACATTGAGCACAAGGAAATTGGCTAGTGTTACCAATATCAGTAGAACCAGTATCCGCCGAATCCTGAAACATCATGAATTCCACCCCTACAAAATACATTTGGTACACCAATTGAATGAAGATGACTTTGATAGGTGACAGGAATTTTGTGAAATTATTACTACGAGAATAGATGCTGATGAGAATTTCCTTTTGAATATCTGCTTTTCTGATGAGCCTGCATTCTTTTTGAATTCGACCGTGAATCGTCATAATTGTCGTTATTGGTCAGATGCCAATCCTACTAAAACTCCCCACAACCTCAATGTCTGGGCCGGTATTTTTGGGGACCGTTTGATTGGACCAGTATTTCTCGACGGTAACCTGACAGGAAAAACTTATTTGGAATTATTCAATGAATTTGTTTATCCACAATTAGTAGACATCATTGAAAATGACGATCGTTACCATGAAGACCACTTGATATTTCAACAAGACGGGGCACCTCCAAATTATTCACAGGCGTTTTTGGATAGAATGTTTCCTGGAAGTTGGATTGGAAGACGAGGCTCTATAGAGTTGCTAGCCAGATCTCCAGATTTGACCCCACTCGACTTTTTCCTGTGGGGTCATTTGAAAAACAAAATATTTGCAGCCGAACCAGAATCTCTGGAAGATTTACGAAAGAGAATTATGGAAGAATGCCGTCGAATAACGCAGGAAATTCTACGAAATATGAGATCCCGTTTTGAACAGAACTTGTACTATTGTATGGAAATGGGTGGTCGATAATTTGAACATTCAGTTCATTGACAATAATAATTATTGCGACAGTTGCTTTATCATATATTGTTTTTATTGATTGAGTAAATAAAAAGTTATTTCCCAACTTCAAGTTCCTATATTTCGAAAACGAATCGATAGAATTAATTTATTTTTGTTGTTTGATATTGAGGAGAAACATACCTCGAATGAAATTTCACTTGCCATATGTTGCCATTTAAAAATTTAGGGGTGGCGGTCACAGCTCCGAGGGATGGAATATATTTCGGGTGAATTTCATCGCGAACGATGTCCCCCTCGAAAATGTAGTTGATGTGTCCGAGCGTTTTCATATAATTTGGTTCTGCCGACCTACAGAGCCGCTGTTTCGTCTTCAATGGCCCACTCTGTATATATATATACAGATTCTGAAAAAAAGTCGAAAATAGCTTTATCGAGTTGATCAATTTTTTTTAACTCGTGATCGATTTTGTTTTGCTCAAATCGTAGTATATGTCTTGTTTGAGAAGAATATTATAGTGTTCCCCAACTTTTTGGAATTTGAATTGAATATAATTTTTTTTTTAATTCGAGAATGAGGGAATGACAGATTCGTGAGGGAATGATTCTTAATATGATTCTACAATAATTAAAAACTCTATAATGCACCAATCATTTGTTTTATTGCAAAACTATAATAATTGAATCCATACTGTAACAATTTAATTGTTACAAACAAAACACATTGACTCATGAAAGAAATATTAAATATTAATTTAGTTATAATAATTTAAAGAACGAAATTAGGAAGTACTATATAATCAGTCTACAATTTGACTTATTTTTTTAACATAGTAAAGACAAGAATGTATACTTTTATATTGAACGTATACTTTATATTGAAGATTTAATGTATTTAAATAATGATCAGAGAACATAAATTGCAATTTTACTAATATTATATTATTTATCAGTTATCAGTCTCTATGCAATCTAATCGCAGTTCTTAAAGTTTTTATTTTTTCTCATCGACTTCTTTAACAAAATAACAACCTCGACTAAGTAACTTTGGGGGTTTAATTATTCGAAGAACGTCAGGCCAAGCATAAAGTTCTTCATCTTCAACTGTCGGCCATTTCCAGGATTTTGATCCTTTCTTCATACACCGTACTGGAGCCCCATCATCAGATAATGAAAGAATTCTACCAGGATAGACCTCGTTTTTCCATGTTATAAGGACATGGTCACCAACTTTATATCCATAGGTATTCTTTTCAGAAGGAGTAATCTTCGATATCTTCACGTTACTACCTACTTTGACTTCTTTTCTTTTACGTCGCGATGATACTGCAGGTGTGTCCTTATCCGATACTTCAAAAGTTTTATAGTAACCAAGATGAAAATGTTGGCATTTTCCAACGCAGTCAAAACAAGATAGAGTCCTAAATTCAAGCACATCATTTGAGAACACAAATTGTCTGAATTTTTGAGAGCCAGGAAAAGTTGAAATAGACTTAGATTTTTTGATCAAGTTATCCGTATAATTAATTTCCGCTGTACTTACCTCACTAAGCATTATTGAGGGACCTTTGAAGTCACAACATTTTTCAACACATTTAAATCTGTCACATCTTTCCCTTCAGCAACGGCTTGGTCGGCAGACCTCTTTAAGGTGCCACCAACACCATCTGGTGATCCTTTGCCAGGTTCAGAATAGTTCCAAGTGAAATTGTTTATACCTGGCAAAAAATATTTCAAATGATGAGGAACAATGTGAAAAACAAATTTGTTTTTGTACTGGTTAACTGGGCTGTCACTTAGAATGTGAACAGCATGGATGTTCGGTCTTTGGTTTTTAAGCCAATCGAATATTGGTTTAAGATGAGCCCACACTGCTATTGAGTCTTGTCGATTGTTATCAGAGAGAGTACAGAAAGATTGTGCTTTTACAGTATCATCAGGATTTTTCAAATATAACACGCCAGTATGAAGCGTAACTTGCTGCCGACCACCACCAAAGTGATCTGCTTGAATTTCTTCCCAGTATTTGCAACAATAATTTTTGCTAAAATCAATGTGGATGAGCACTTCATTTGTTGACAATTATTTTTTAACTGTGTCATCATTTGAGAATGGTGTGCAATATTTCCTGCATGTAGTAAGAATGATTTTAATGTCTCTTCTAATACTAAAACAAATTCCTTCAAAGTAACCTTTATTTCCTTCTTCAAAGGTTTACGCACTGTTTTTGTCTCACCATTTTTTTCATACGTTGAATTTTCGTATATCCATTGTCGGTAGGTTACAGTTTTAGTAGCTTGGGAAAGGTTGTATTCTAGAGCCTTGTCTCTACAATTTATACATTCTCGAAATAAACATTTAGTACAGTAAATATCACATGTTATATCAGATAACAAACTTGGAATATTATTATGTAAGATCACTTTTCATGTAATTTTGAAATTATTAGTTCCATGTTTGCGTGAACGACGCATTTACACGTGTCTCGTTCTTTAAGGTTTGCCCAAGTTACCCAAAAAGGCCTGTACTTACAAAATGTTGACAAACTTATTTTGTATGTAACAGAGTTTAAATTTTTTTTATGCAAATTGCGCATATTATCAGTTAACAGACGCTTTTGTTTTAGTAATTTTCCAGATCTAACAAAATCCCTCTTTCCCGGACACATTCGAGAGTTTTCATCTTTCTCCAAGAAATCAATAATATCGTGTTTTACTTTTAAAATTTTTGGTTTAAGTTTTCTGTTTCTACCTGTTTTGTAATTTTGATTTTCGAAAAAGGTTTTAGAATAACGCATAAGTTTGTGTTTTTTTAAAGGATCTAAATTAAATTGTTTATAGTATATGCTTGTTTATTTTTTTGAGTCTTTAGGTTTGCATAAGATTGTGCTAATTGTTTAGTGATGATTTCGGAAAATATAAGTTTTTTTTCAACTGTTTCGGGTAACTTTGTATTCTTTATCAGGGTTTTGACCTTTGCCTCAGGTGAAGATGTGTTTATTCGGTCATTTAACCGCGTGTACTTTTTTCTATATTTCTCGCACTTCCTAACCTCTTCTTTTAAATTTTTTTCTAACTTTGCCATTCTCCCATACAATATTGCTAGTCGATTCCTTAGTTGTCGCCTTCGTCGTAAAGCAACATTTTCGTTTTCAACAGCATTTACTCGTGAACTAGGTTTTGCTGGTGAAACTGGGCTGGCAGGTGGTGTTTCATTCATCAATCTTTCTAGATTTTTACGCACATTTTGATTCGACTCCCTGTATTTTCAATTGTTTAATCGCCATTGTTTCTGTTTTTGCCTTCTTTCTCTTGAACTCATAGCACTTACAGACTTGACCTGACCTTTTTCCTTCTCCTTTAAATACTTAAGTCTTCCTTTCTCTCTAAGTTTCTCCAAAGTTTCAGGACAATTTTTTAATTTTTCTCTTCGCTTCCTGTCATACTCTTTTTTCTTCAGCTTTGCTTCTGCAGCGGTTGATTTTCTACTTCTCGACATTATAGACGTTCAGGGTACTGAAACCAATCATAAAAGTATTCTATATTTATTAGAAAATCATTCCCTCACAGAAAATCATTTCCTCACTGAGATCATTCCCTCATTGCAGAATTTTATGAGGGAATGACGATGAGGGAATGACAAAACGAAACAAAATTGCCACAAACTTAGGAACATAACCTTACGTTCTTACGAATTGTAAACAGTACTTTATTGCTCCCGAAAACATATGAAAATATACTATGATTATTAATTTAAAAAATGCTTACTATTTGATAACATTACATGAGGAAATGAGATTAAAAAATGTAATATTCAAAAAACTTATTGTCAAATTGATTTTAAGAAAACATCCTTTCTTCAATTATCCACTCTGGTGTATATTCTCACGGGCAATGTTGCCAACTACAAAATTTTTTTTAAAGTGGAGCTTGGTAGGCTTCGAAGTATTGCTCCAATCACACTGTTACAAGACGGTGAGGGATTGATAATTTTTTTAAGGACAAATTTTGAATTATATTTAAAAATATTTCCATTCGCTTTTATTGAACTATGAACTTATATAGGTATAGTCAATACTATCCTATATAAGTAAAAATATGATAATAAACAATTTGTTAGGAATTTTACGTTTTGAGTTAATGATTATCTTCAAATTTAGCGCTTGGGACATAGTGAGGGAATGATTTTCATGGTACTTCCTTGGACATATCTTTTTTGTTTATCATATGAAAAATAAGTTTGTTTCATACATTCGTACATCTAGTACAGTCGTTTTATTAAAAAAAAAAACTTTTCATAATTGACGATCCTGGTTTATAGAAATGATCAAGGGCATCAATTTCGACTTTTTTTCAGAACACCATATATATATATATATTTGAAGAAGTTAGAATTCTGATCTGGTTGTTTGAGAAATATTTATATATATATATATATATATATATATTTATATATATATATATATATATATATATATATATATATATATATATTTTATGTTATGAAAAACCAGTTAGATATTTTAAAAAAAAAAACCCACAAAAAAGAATAATTATTGATTAGCTATTAGTTTCAAGAGATTGTTTTTACAAATTTTTGAAATTATATTTCACTAATAACGCATATTCCATCGGAAGAACTTTATTTCAATTGATTTCGAACTATTAAAGAAATTTTCACTTTCAAAGTAAAAGTGAGGTTGTGTATATTTTACCAATGAACTTCTCTCATGATTATCCATGAATATTTGTAGATTCACCTTAGAGTAAGTTATCTTTCGTAGGCCAGGTAAAATTAAGTTTTTCTGAATAAAGGAAATAATTGCTTTTTGATACTTTGTCGTTTGTTTTCTACAATGATCAACAATCATACTTATGACCCAATGGTCGATAATAAATTGAAATTTGACATATCAAGCAGTGGCTAGTGGCTCAATTGCCTGAACCGGCTATCTGAGACAAGAGGCGTACCAACTGTGCTTAGCTGTGGTAAGGGTAGTGATAACAATTGGCAGCAACGTGACGAGAGAACAGTGACGTTAGCTAGCAATTATTATTACATCATTGCAATATTATACAGGGCAAAAATACTTATCTATATCATAACAATTTGGCTCACAAAGAATAGCGAAAATTATTAGCAATTTTCATATTATAACAACAACTATTATTACTCAATTCATCATTTCATAACAATTGGCACCCAAAACTGGGGCAAAAATATAATAATAACAATAATAATAATAACAAAATTCAATTATAAAATTCATTTCATACAATTCATCAAAATATAACAATATATATATATATATATATATATATATATATATATATAACTTTTTAACAACAAATTAAACCGACGAAATACGGGACTGAAAAGTAAAAAATAAAATAAACCTTCTTAGTCTCAGTAACTGAGCTCCTAAACTAATGTAAGTAACTAATTTTGAGTCGGCGCCAAAAAACAAGCAAATGAATTGGGTAAGGCGTAAAATGATGGCATCGAGTTGCGCGGTGACATTCTGATAATTTTTTTGAAGTAATTTAATTATGTTTGTTTATTGCTTGTTTTGGCCGACTCAAAATTATTTACTTACATTAGTTTAGGAGCTTAGTTACTGAGACTAAGAAGGTTTATTTTATTTTATACTTTTCAGTTCCGTATTTCGACGGTTTAATTTTTTGTTGAAAAGTTTTTATTTTTCAATTCTTCATGGCTGAAATATACTAATTACTACCTACTTGTTTTTTTATTACTTCCAAAATACTTACTTACCCACCTTACTTCAACTATATTACCAGTTAAATAATATGATTATCTACTTTTACTATTTGTTGTAATATAAATTATTCTTGTTGTTCTGGTTAGTTTATTTCATTACTTTGTAGATCATTCCATCCTCTCATAGAATATAATGGTTTTGACGGATGTGGAACAGAAATAATGTCAGTAGCGATCTGTCATTGTCAACTACGTATGTGTGTGCCAATGTTCATAAGTGAAAAATCAATTATCCCTATTTTTCTACCTGTAAGAGTTATATAATTCCATTCGAAATCTAGATATAAGGTATACCCTATCTACTAAAAAAAGAATCATCCAAATCGAAGAACCCAGTACAAAGTTATGCCTGCTAGAATCGGTTAACGGAGCAGAATTCAGAGGGTGAGTGATCAATATCCTTCATGTTGCTACCCTTAGGGGAGGATTTCATCTTTTAAATTCAAATGGGACCAATCTCGAAGTACACCCTATCCACTGAAAAATTAATAATCAGAATCGGACGCCTCAGTAGAAAGTTATGCGTGATCATACATTAAAAAAAAAGATGGAAAAAAAATTATACGGGTCGACTAGAGAACCTCCTCCTTTTTGGTTTCGTCGTTTAAAAATAAAAAAGCATCTCGACCGGCTCATTATTATAGAATGAGTATCTATCGGGGATTCGGTCTTGAATAAGGTACGCTCTTTTTTGCTACCAGAGCTTTCGCAAATCTTTATTTGCTTTTTCGAGAGCTACAAAGTAAAAATATGGACATTAAAATATTCAAGTAATAATAGTATACATACTATGCAATTTGAGATTTTCTTTGGACATTAAAGCTCAGGAACATTTATATAATCAGAAAAGTACAAAGTAAAACTGACAAAATGTTTTGATATGAAAATTTGATGACTGACAATCAGTTATTATGGATGTCAGATAAAATAGGTATATACAGAGATTTATTAATTCAGGTATTTTCAAATGATTTCTGGTAAAAGAAGGTACGAGTAAATTTCACTTTAGTTATCAATATCAGTTTTTTTATTCATATTATCAGATTGTAATTTAATTTCAGCCATTTCTGAAAAAAGTATTTTATTCAAATAATTTCAAACACGTAAGATTTTAGCACAATCATAATTCATGATGTGATCGTTATCCATGACATGTTTCGTTAAGGAACAAGAGTTTTTTTTGAAGTTCTACAATTGCTCTTATGTAATGCTATTCGTGATTTCAACAATTTTATGTTTGGCCTAAATGTTTTTCATTACAAGTCGTTCTTCAGTTGCGATGCTGGCAACTAATAATAATATAATAATAATAATGTTAATTCATTTCTGTCATTTTGTGTACAGTTGCATCAAGTACAAGTAACATTTTATCTTTCATTTTCCTGAATGAACAAGAGAAATCCCACAAAAGGCAAGCCTTGTGGGTGGGTTTCAAGCAAAAATATGAAGATTTATTTCTTACAAGTAATTGATTGATTTGATGGGGCAGAAACTCAGGTTGTTTTTTTTTACATATTGTACAATGAAATAGTAAACAGATATACAATAACATGTGAAATCTGGTGTGTTGAAGAAAACGAATTTCTGATACAAAATCTCAAATTTAACATTGGTGGTGTTTATGGAATATCTAGGCTGGTGTTGATTTAGTAACTTTGAAACGAGTATGCGGATGGAAATTGAAAAAAGTCAAATGACATGTCAGTCAGTCGGTCGTTAAGACAAAACAAGCCGCCTATTATACAGGGTTGGTCAAAAATAGCTACAATTTAGCATATTTTGCCAATCTTTATCATTGGTCCCATTAGTAGGACTGAACATTTTTCATTGAATATTGGGAGCCTTTTCTCATGACAAGAATATTTTCTTCTAAAAGTTTTAACTTTGTTCCAAAACAAATGAGGATCGTTTTTTCTGTATAACGGACAAAAAATAACTCTGTTAAAGCCAATGGGCCTTAATTGCAAACGTGCTATGCATTTTATCGCTATAAAAAAAGATTCATTCAAAATTGTACACAAATGATTTATGAGCCTCTGAAAGAATTATATTCAAATTCAATATGGCGTATTACTGGGTTTTCTGTATATTTTTTCTTTTCATCAAAAAGCAAAAGTATTGTTTTTTGTCTTCTGTACCCGAACAAATTTGAATAAAACATATCTACCTAAATAACTTATTGTAGAAGTTGATCAAAAGTTATAGCTTCAGTAAGACTATAGGTATACGAAATTTCAAAAATAAATTTATAAATGACGGAAAATGGAAGAATACATTGGCTGAGATGGAATAGAGTACAATAGAACATTACATTGTATTATTTTGTAACGTAAACAAACTTAACTGGGTTTAACTAATTTATTTAACACTTAATCTACAACTAAATTTATATTACTACGCCACTGAATAGCTCGATCGTATGGGCTCGTTCAGACCGTCTACTCCCTCTTGAGGGCTGTCTATTTATCTCCGATACAGCATTCTCGATGTTTCGAATTCTTTCAGTTGGCGACCGGCGTGTTCCAATTGTTTCCAATATTGACCGTTGTTTTCCGCGGCATAGCGGCTGGATGGTTCTCGAATATCTCCGGGGATGATCTCATCGTTGTCGACGGCAACGCGTAAGGCGACAGGTCCGGCCTAGGTTCGTTACATTGCCCCCTTCTTAAAGACATTTCGTCCCGAAATTTCATCCTTGGAGTGTGACGATATCTGCATGACTCCCCATATCTGCACCGTGAAGTTCGATGGAAGTAACACTCCAAGGTCTTCATGATCGGTCGTGGAAGAGGGTTACAGCAAACCAAAATCTTGACGCCACTGGATCTGAATATCGCCTCCAGCATACTTCTTATGACTCTCCAGTCCAACCCACAGGACAATTTTGGAATTGCTAGATCCACCAGATTCTGGTCCACCATAGTATCTCTTAGTTTGGTGAGACTCTTCCAGACATCTTCATAGGACGGTTTATCTTGGGAATGCCTCTTGGTAACTAGGTAGTAGATGTTTCTCTGGCCTTTCTTCAACTGTAGCACCCCACCAACTTCTGGATTCTGCTCCCGCAGTGTTTGGAGTTGACCAAATTTCTTGGAGAACACTGCGGCGATGCCCCTGGACATTTGAAGATCTTCTTCCACACAGTGCGCTAGTGCGTAGTCAGCAGGCACCTCGAAAAGGTTCTCGTGACTCCTCTCTAGTAACTCCCATGTAGATACTCTCTGCCCGTTTGAATACAAGGACATAAACTCCTCGAACGTCATATCACCCTCCGGTGACTTGAGGGTGCGAACTTGGTCATCGTATCCAGCGTAAGGGCCAACCTGTTGAAATGGACGACCCTTGGTTTCCCTCGGGTGGCTTATGGATTCGGTACACAAGGTCGTTTATCCTTTTCACGATTTTATACGGGCCTTCCCACGAGTTCCGCAACTTTGGTGATAGTCCACGACGACGTTTGGGGTTGTACAGCCAAACCAGGTCATCAACCTTAAATCCTCCTGCGTCGGCCTTGATGTCATAGGTCTTCTTCATTTTATCGCTGGCACTCTGGATGTTCAACCGGACTCGTTCGTGGATGTCGTCCATTCTCTGCCGAAGTTTGCTGACGTAGTCCTCTCCCGCAGTGTCTTGTCCTGGCGGTATCCCAAACTTCAGGTCACAAGGCAGTCGCAGTTCTCGGCCCATTATAATACTAGCAGGAGTTTGACCGGTTGACTCGTGTACTGCGGATCGATAGGCCATCAGGAACAAATGAAGATACTGGTCCCAGTCTCTTTGATGGTCAGAGACAACCTTGGACAAGTGGCGGTTGATCGTCCTGTTCATCCGTTCCACCATTCCATCGGACTGCGGATGTAGGGCCGTGGTTCTTGTCTTGCGGATGTTCAGCAGTAGACATATTTCTTGGAAAAGGTTGGATTCGAAATTTCTGCCTTGATCCGAGTGCAGCTCCATTGGAATACCGAATCGACATATCCACTCTTCAGATCAAGGGTCGAGAAAATCGTGGAACCAGCCAACGTATCTAGGGTGTCATCTATTCTCGGGAGAGGGTAACTGTCCTTCTTCGTGACATTATTAAGTTGGCGATAGTCTACACAGAAGCGCGTCGATCCATCCTTTTTCTTCACCAGTACGACTGGAGAGGACCAGGGACTGTCAGATGGTTCGATAGCTCCTTCTTTTCCCATATCGCTGACTATTTTGTCAGCCTCTTCCTTCTTGGCAAGAGGAAGTCTTCTTGCTGATTGCCGGATCGGTCGGGCACCCCCAGTATCAATCTTGTGCTGGACCACATTAGTTCGACCCCCTTTTCCTTGTCCGGTGTCGAAGATGTCTTGGTACTTTTTGACTAAATCTCTTAGTTTGGGCTGTTGAGCTGGTTTTATGTCTTTGGAAGAGATGGCAACTAATTTTTCTAGTTCTGTGGGCAAGTTGTTGGGTTGGCTAATCGTACCTCGTACGCCCCGGATCACAGATGAAACTGACGAGCAGTGCCCTAAAATTGTTCCTTTCTTTAAGGTCACTGGAAAGTAATTGACATTCATGACCCTTACTGGTACAAATTTTTCAGCACGTAACAGGGTTTTCCCTAGGGCAACCCCCTCGTCCAATTTTCTCATCATGAAGTTTGGGCTCGAACATCATCACGTCTCCACTGCTCGCACTCCCGTCCAGGCGAGCCTCCAGGATGGTTTCAGCCCTCTCGGGTACGCTTACATCTTCAGCCAACAGCACACGGATCAACTCTTCACTTCTCCCATGAAGTACCAGCTCTTCTCCGTTGACACGTAGGACGCCGTCTTTGAAATCCAATTCAAACCCTCTGGAATTCATGATGTCCATTCCGATGATTGCATCGTCTTCGATGTCCGCTACGAGTGCCTGATGTTTCACTTTAGTGCTGCCCAAAATTATTTCAATCGGTAGCTCGCCATATACAGTAGCTGGCTCCCCTGTTGCTGTGCGTAGCTTCCAAGTTGTCGGTTCAATTCGTTCCGGTGTTCTGGCAAGGAAGGTCCGAGAATTGTCCTAGTCGCACCTGTATCTAGCAGCATGGTGCAAGGCTCGTTATTGATGAGACCGTCTACGAAAACACCTCTGTTCTGTCGTTTCAGGATAGCGACATATGCGTTGTTAACCGGGGCTTGCTGGACACAGGCCGACGATTGCCCCTTCTCGTCGACCTTCTTTAGTTTTCCTGCATCGGAGTCGTGTTTTCGAATGTTGGACATTTGCTACGCACATGTCCAATTTTGCCACAATTCCAGCATCTTATCTGTCTTTTCTCAGGCAAAACTTCTTTAATCACTTTCCTTATGGCAGCTTCCCAATTAGCAGGCTCCTGTGAGTCTTCCTCAATCATTCGGACTTTACTCTGGCTTTTGCAAGATTGTTTCGCTGCCTCGAATTCCAAAGCGCGTGCCAGTGCGTCTACGAGATGTGTTGGACGAGCTAGTGTCAACGCTTGTCTTGTTTCTTGGTCACGGAGTCCATCCAAGAATGCCTGAACCGCTAATCGCTCCATTACATTTTCCGGTGTGGCTGGATATGCGAGACGAACCAAGCGTGCAACGTCAGCTTCGAGTTCTTGTAAGGATTCGCCCGATTTCTGGCAGCGATTTTTCAGTTGGGAGTGGTATACGTGTTCCAAATGGGCCTGGCCATATCGTAATTCTAGATGTTTAATCAGCTGATCATAGTCCTCCTGTTCTTGGGCGGTAAGAGTTTGTAGAATATTCGTCGCTTCTCCACGTAATGCAAGTGTTAGTGCTACAGCTCTTTCCCCTGCATTCCATCCATTTGCTTTGGCCGCTGCTTCATTTTGTCGGCGGTAATTTTCCCATGGAGTTTTTCCGTCGAATTGAGGCGGCTTCATGGAAAGCTTCCCTATTTCAGAAATGACCTTGACATCTTTTATACCCTCTTGAACTTTATCCAAGTTCAAACTCAAGTCCAGCATTGCATTTTCGTTAACCATCTCTGTGGAGGGCGCACTATTAATTCGTTTTTCCAGCTTACTGATCGTTTCCTTTATTTTATCTACCTCCGTGTTCATTTGCTCCCTCATTTTATCTATCTCTGTCTCAACGGTTCCCATTCTTCCTTCTAGAAAATTAGCCACACCACACAATTCTTTTTTTAGGCCTTCTGTGTTTTCCAGGAACTTCTCTTCCAGGCTTCTTGCATTTTCTTCCAGGCTTCTTGAATTTTCTAGAAGTTTCTCTTCCAGATTTCTAGAATTTTCTTGAAGCTTCTCTTCCAGATTTCTAGCATTCTCTTCCAGGCTTCTTGAATTTTCTCGAAGCTTCTCTTCCAGATTTCTAGAAAGCTTCTCTTCCAGATTTATAGAATTTTCTTAAGCTTCTCTTCCAGATTTCTAGAATTTTCTTCAAGCTTCTCTTCCAGATTTCTAGCATTTTCCTCCAAAGTCCTCGAATTTTGTTGCAGTTCTTCTTTCACGGATTTAGTAGTTTCTTCGAGTTTATTCATTACCAAACTTAAATCGCCTCCGGGAACTTCGAATACAAATGTTTCGGGGTCCTCACCTTCTTGTATAAGTCCTTCTGCAAGTCTTTCCTGGAGTACTTGCTTTTTACCTGTTGTTTCCAGTTCCCTTTCCTCCAATTCCTGTTTCAATTCCGCTACCTTCAAATCCGCAAGGCGCACTTTTCTTGAACACATTTTGTCTTTGACGAGGTATCAGTCTGTTTCACACGAAAAGTTTATCAGTTTGTTAAAAATTCACTTCGCGAATTCTTTTCCACGGGCCACCAGTCTATTGTCTGTTTCACGCGAAGAGTGTATCAGTTTATATTCCCACGCACAATTGTCCACTTCGCGAAAACCGGGCCACTGTCTATTTTCTGTTTCACGCGAACAGTGTATCAGTTTATATTCCCACGCACAATTGTCCACTTCGGCCACTGTCTATTTTGGGCGTACAGAAAGGTCTATCAATTTATTTTTCTGACTATCCACTCCACGATCACTTGTTTATTTTCAAAATCTCACTTCCGACACCAATTGTAACGTAAACAAACTTAACTGGGTTTAACTAATTTATTTAACACTTAATCTACAACTAAATTTATATTACTACGCCACTGAATAGCTCGATCGTATGGGCTCGTTCAGACCGTCTACTCCCTCTTGAGGGCTGTCTATTTATCTCCGATACAGCATTCTCGATGTTTCGAATTCTTTCAGTTGGCGACCGGCGTGTTCCAATTGTTTCCAATATTGACCGTTGTTTTCCGCGGCATAGCGGCTGGATGGTTCTCGAATATCTCCGGGGATGATCTCATCGTTGTCGACGGCAACGCGTAAGGCGACAGGTCCGGCCTAGGTTCGTTACAATTTATAGGAACACAAATCATTTCATGAGCCACCTCTTGTTCTGGAGTAAAAGAAACTTTTTTTCTTGAGTTCCGGCAACCCAAGTATCCACGGAAATGAATATTCAGATCGAGACATCTGTCGCTGTCAAACGGAATACATAAACAAATATGGCGTTGCGTCTTAATAATATGTTATTTTTTCACCAATTACAGATTGGAAAAGTGTACTGTCAGCCTTAAGAATAAATAAGTTCCCAAGACCATAGCCAAGTTTCTGACTGGAAAACCCCGAAAACTATTTGGGCTAATATTTTCGTAGTTCTTCAGTTACGATGCTGGCAAATAATAATTATAAAGTTTTTTCATTCCATTCAATTTGTGTACAGATGCATCAAGTACAAGTAATATGTATCTTTAATTTTCCTGAATAAACAATAGGAATCCCACAAATGGGAAGCCTTGTGTGTGGGTATACACTTTTCAAGCAAAAATATGAAGTAATTGAGATATGTTTCGATGGGGCAGAAACTCAGGTTGTTTTTTTTACATATTGTACAATGAAATAGTAAACAGGTATACAATAACATGTGGAATCTGATGTGTTGAAAAAAACGAATTTCGGATACCAAATCATAAATTTAACAATGCTGTGTTTTTGGAATATCTAGGCTGGTGTTGATTTGGTAACTTCGTAACAAATATGCAGATCTACCTAGAAGAAACTGTTTTTTCTAAGGAGATTGCTGTATGTAAACAAATACTTGTTTGCACGTAAGCAAATAATCCATCTAATACGAATCTGACCACCTCATCTAGTTCGAATTCTCCAAAATCTTGTAAGAATGGTGTTTTTGCTATACATTCCTTCAGTTATAAAAGTTGTATGTTCAATATTTATATATATATTCGAAGCACCAAGCATAAATAACATAATTATTATAGTTACAATTCATATTAGATTTATTATTACTTTTCAAATAAATGACCCTGAGTGGCATGCATTTGATGCCGCTCAGTCTATAACTAATGATGAGAAAGCTCATATTCCAGGAATATTATTTATATTGCAATTATCAATGATCAATTGCCCAATGGATCAATTAAATAATTATTTCTAACTGCTCCATGTACGAGTATATAATTGAAGTCATCGCACTCGGTGTCAGTCGATCTAATCGCGACCAATTAAATAAAAAGCGATGATCACTACTTACTAAATGTTATTATTCTTAATAAGAAGTACAGGGTGAATTTAAATTTCCAAGGAATACAGTCCAGATGCCGCTGTGACTACAAAAATTACCCTCACAGTTGTCCAATTAACGCTAAAGAACCCAACACCAAATACATGAGAAAATGGCTCTCAGCCAATTTTTCTCTGAATATTGTGGTACAAGTCACTGGAAGTTACATGCAAGTTCAAATCAGTTTTTATGTCTAGTTTCGGAGATATGATTTTTTTCAAATCATAAAAATGGCTGTTTTACTAAACATAGTAAGGTTCACTTATCCAAAAGTATTACTTTTTAGATGATTAGTAACTGAATAATAGCACAGCTGGTTCAAAGAAAATCAAATGACATGTCAGTTAGTCGGTCGTTCAGACAAAACAAGCCGCCTATTATACAGGGTGGGTCAAAGATAGGGACAATTTAACATATTTCGCCAATCTTTATCATTGGTCTCATTAGTGGGACTGAACATTTTCTATTAAATATATCTTAATTGGGAGCTTTTCCTTATGACAAGAATATTTTCTTCTAAAAGTTTTAACTTTGTTCCAAAACACTGACTGTTCTAAATAAAAATGTTTTTTATACTTCATGTTTTAGCATCAGTCACTTAAATACATTAAATCCGCTTTGAAGCCAAATTGAAGAAGACATCTAGTAATTGCTTTATATGATTAACTACAGAAAGCTACAATCACATTTAATACGTGTTCACAAATCAAGTTGAAATAGATTTTGCATATTATATATATATATATATATATATATATATATATATATGAATTTAAAATAAATTTAGTAGAAAGGATATTCCTTGAGGTTGCAGTCAAATTTAATGGCCAGTAAAAAAAGACAAACTCTTTCTTATTTTGTCAAGCTTTCGAAAATGTTTATTTTCATTATCAAGACAGCTGTGAAAAAAGGAAAACACAATTGTGAAATGCGATTTTAAACAAATTTAAAGAACTTACTAAGGTGAGGTTAAGTGAAGACAGCGATCTAATCACCATTGTGTGATTGAAAAACTTTTCAAAATCATATCACTATGAAACACTACTAGTAATATATATAAAAATTAAACAATTGTAAAAGCACATATTGTTTAGGAACATAATTTAAACAATTTAAAATTTGACAGGACAATTACTACATGGTTAACGCATGAATGAAAATGGAAATGGTGGATGACAGGAAATGCAAGATAGAAAGTGTCAAGTGTCATATGTCAAAGTCAAACTGTCATGGGAGAAACATGTGTTTTGTCCACAAAACAAAGGAATAGTACCAATCTATATGACAAAAGTTGATAAATGAGAGAAAAAATCAAGAAATTCTAAGCAGTTCTTTTCTTTCAAAACTTGTGAATAACACTTAGATTGGAAATATCAGATCGTTTATTCATGCTATTAGGTTCATTTTTTATGTAAGCCATTTCAAGGGAATTCCTTTTGTGGTAGTTATTCTCTACTGCTAAAATAGAAGGGTTGTTGAAATTACTAAAATGATTAGAGTTAATATTAGGTGCAGCTAATGCACAACTGTTTTTTTTTTATTTTACAATCACTCGTATGAGATGCTTTGCGGCCTGTTAAATTCCTACTCGTCTGACCGATATAAATTTTATCACAGTTAAGGCAAGGAATACTATAAATGACATTTGATTTTTCATAGATCGTTAAAGGGGCTTTAGTTCTAGTGTAAAGACTAGCAATAGATTTGGCAATGCGTAGTTTATCTAATTTAAACACGTTAGTCAGTTCAGAAGTTAGTTCTCTTACATACGGTAATGTTTTATATATAAATGATTCTACTGGTTGAGGTTGAACAATGGAGTTTATAATTGGATAATTTAAAGTTACAGGTTCAAAATTTATATTTGCATTTCCAGGTTCAATAATAGTAACGCTAGGTTGACGATCAGTACTGAATAGTAATTTATTAATAAATTTAATTGGATATGTATTTTCTTTTAAAATAGTTTTTTATCCATTTGAACATTCCTTTTGAAAAGTTGGATGTGATTAACACACTACTCTGTTTTTCATACCTTTAACCAGATTTGTTTTTCCATTCCTATTATGCTCCAAACATATATATTTATATATATATATATATATATATATATATATATATATATATATATATATATAGGGAATTTATTTTTATTTGGGAAGCATGAAACTTCTAATGCCACTCTTTGTAACTAATTGTTAATATTTTCATGTTAGTAAGTATATTTGTTGAAAATAATATTCTGATATTGATTACACATATTGTAGAGAAGTCTTGATGAAGATAATAAACATTATCGAAAGCTCGACTGAAGAAACGAAGAATATTCATCGAATCTAACATACCTGACTGCTTCCCAAAAAAAATCATTTCCCTTGATAATTCACAGTCAATAAATATGCATAACTATTTTATATATATATATTATATAATAAATTACATTTATTAATTTATATACTAAAGTAAATTACCCTACACTCGTGTGAGTTTTATTAATTTCCTATGTCTGGTTTTTGAAATATAAATATTAAAAATTGATATTTTATAGAAAATATTATCCAAATTTATTTCTTGATGAAATGAATTTGATCTTGCGGCGCAAAACAATTGCGCCGTTGAAAACCGCATAACCATAAATCGTATATATTAACGGCGTGGCTACTGACACGTTGGGGAAGGGTTCATAATTACTATTTACTTATAGATATTCGTGAATCGTCACGAAGCGAAGAGTACGACTTATATGGATCTGGATACCGAATTTTCTTGAAGCAGGTGGGAAAACCGCATACCAACTGTCAATAGCCACGCCGTTAATAGTCACACGGTTTATGGTCATGCTGTTTTTAACGGCGCAATTGTTTTGCGCCGCAAGATCATATTTATTTTATAAAGAAATAAGATTGGATGATATTTTCTATATTCATATTTCAATTTTTAATATTCATATTTCAAAAACCAGACATAGAAAATTATTGAAACTCACACGAGAGAAGGTTAATTTACTTTAAAGTATTACTGGAAAATATGATTCAAATTAACAGGTCCATTCAAGAATAATTAATAAACATACATATCAGGTGCAAAACCTATTTCAACTTATATTTGTAAACACCCCCCATATAAATTGTGATTGTAGATTTTTGTAGCTGATCATATAATCACTATAAGTCTTTCTCAAGTAGTTTTGATTTCGAAGGCTGTTTCAAATGACTAATGTTAAAAACATGAAGTATAAAAAACATATTTTTTTTAAACAATTGGTGTTTGGGAATAAAGTTAAAGAAGGTATGCTTGTCATAAGGAGAGACTCCCAATGGAGATATTTTCGAAGAAAAATGCTCAGACTCACTAATGAGACCAATGTTAAAGATTGGCGAAATATGCTAAAGTGTCGCTATTTTTGACTCGGTATCATAGGCGGCTTCTTTTGTCTCAACGACCGACTAACTGACATGTCATTTGGCTTTCTTTAGACCAGCAATGCTATTATTCAGTAAATAATCAGTTAAAAAGTAATACTTTTGGATAAGTGAACCTTACTATGTTTCAGTAAAACAGCAATTTTTATGTTGAAAAGGGAAACATTCTCAATTGAATATTGATAGAAAGATTTTTCTGTGAATTGAAAAATCCACGATTAAAATGAAGTTATTTTTTGTGAATGTCTAACAGAAAACAACTACTTCCCCGGCTAAAGCCACGCTGGACATTGAACTACATCTGATAGATATTCTGAAAAAGCCCTAACTCAAAAGAAAAAATCTGAAATTGAAAATTTGCATTTTCATTCAGATAGTTATTTGATTTTCTATTCCAGTCTTAATTAAGAACTCATAAAGATGAATGAGGCAAAGAAGAATGTTTTCAAAAAAGAGTACTCACCAGAAATCATTCGTAACATTGACGCAGGGGAGACATCGCATTCACTAGGTCTTCAATACATTTTTGTCGACGAAAATCTATTTCACGCTTCCACGGTCATCAGGAAGACCGGAAGAAATGGGAAACACATTTTCAAGAAGCAATCTCACTTTGCAAAGATGGAAAAAGTTAGAATCATTTCTTTTGGAGAGACATCTGATTTTATGAACATCCTGTTTATATTTTCAACAAATCAAGCAATTTTTATGATTTAAAAAAAATCATATCTCCGAAACTAGACATTGACTGCTCCAATATGGTGGACGAGTTTTGTGATTATGGTTCGATTCTATTCAAAATTTGTATGTGAGGGTATTCGGGCACAGAGATCATGAATTGTTTCCAAATTCATGAATTCAAGATGGCGGCTCCAAATGCCGCCGAGTTTTGTGGTTATAGCCCGATTCCAATAAAAATTGGTATGTGGGGTTTTTGGGGTCGGATATCATGATGTTTTTGTCAAAATTCATGAATTGAAGATTGTGGCTCCACGATGGCTACGTGTTTTGTGCTCATAGCCCGGTTCCAATAAAATTGGTATGTGGGGGTTTCTGGGGTCGGAAATATTTTTTTTTTGTCAAAATCACGAGTTCACGATGGCAACGAATTTTGTGATTATAGCATTCAAAATTTGTATGTATGGGATTTTGGGGTCGGACATCATGATGTTTTTGTTAAAATTCATGAATTCGATGGCGGCTCCAAGATGGCGACGTATTTTGTTATTATGTCTTGATTCCATTCAAAATTTGTAAATGTGTTTTTTGGAGTCCGAGATAATCAATTCTTGTCAAAATTCAATAGAAGTACGAATTTTATCAATGACTAAAAAAATTTTGAATAAAAATGAAAAAAATATAAGTCAAGTTTTTATACCAATGCGTTGAAAAGGAAACATTATGTGTTCAATTGTTTGACCTAGGTTATTCTGTGAGTAGCATATTCAAAAGCTGGCCGCGAATATAAAATAGGTATTGTTGCCGGGCGGCAAGATGTTGAATCTGCTATTCACAGAATAACCTAGGTCAAACAATTGGAGTTTTTTTTAGTGCAGTTGTATGAAATCTTGTTTAACAATTTTTAAATTTTTTTTTTAATCATCATTCCAATTATATACCCTCCATTGTACTATTTTCTTGGTGAATAAACATTATTATTACTTTATTTCAGTTAATTTAACGAGAGCTGACGAAGGCAACACTACTGTTATTCTGGACAAAAAAAAAATATTGAAAAGGCTAATGGAATGTTGAGTGATAATAATACCTATAAAATGTTAACTAAGGACCCTACCACTAACGTACAAAACAAGAATAACAAAAAAGTAAAAGAAGTTTTAGAAAACAATTACATAGATGAAAAATGTACAAAATACCTCAGAACTGAAAATGGTGGGTTTTCTAAAATGTATATTTTACCCAAAATACACAAAGAAAATAAACCAATTGTCAGTTTTATAGGTTCCCCTATCTATAAGCTGTCTAAATGGATTAGTGAAATATTGGAACATGGATTTGAAAATGACGAATATCATTTTAATGACTCATTCGAATTTTTCAATTTCATTCGTGACAAAACAATTCCTGAAAATTACAAACTAATTTCTTCAGATGTAACATCTCTTTTCACCAACATTCCAATATTCCAGTTGACCTCACAATAAGAAATATCAAAAAACGTTGGAATAAAATTTCTAAATTCATCACGTTGTGCCTAGATACTTTCATTGAAGTTTCTGAATTCTGTATAGATTCCAGTTACTTCAATTATGATAGAGTTTTTTTTCCAACAGATATATGGTTTGGGAATGGGTAATTGCATGTCATCTATCTCTGCAGATCTCATTATGTCAGAACTACAACAACAATGCTTAGACAAACTATCTTTCTCTGTCCCCTTCTTCAAAAGATATGTTGACGACATTTTCACAGCAATTCCTGAAAACAATAAATCTGAAATTCTGGACGTTTTCTAGAGTTTCCACTCACGATTGTAGTTTACTATAGGGGACGGAAATAATGATGCTTCAGCTTTTCTAGACACCAATATAATTAAAACTCCTAACAACATGTTGAAAGTAGATTGGTATCACAAACCAACTTTTTCAGAGAGGTTTCTCAACTATTTTTCACATCATAATTTTCAACATAAAACAAACATCATTAAGAATTTGAAAACGAGAACGCTCAAAATTTCAAACCGAGAATGTCATAAAAAAAAATCTGAAAAACGAATCAAACAATTTCTATCAAAAAACAATTACCCTCCATCACTAATAAAAAAAAATCTCCAGGATTACAAACCTTCTAACAAAACCAATAATTTGACCATAAATTACAAAATACCGTATGTGAAAAAAAAACTTGCAAAAACGTCGAACAAAAAAATTCCAAGATCGCATTTTCAAATGTCAACACTTTGGCAAAAAGTTTTATTCACGCCTAAAAACGAAAACTCTTACCAATCTAAAATCAAACGTCGTTTATAAAATCAACTGTTATAATTGTACAAAATGCTACATTGGTCAAACAGGCCGATATTGAAAGAATGCATATCTGAACACGATAGGGACACAAAAAAACTGAATGCCCAAAATCCCACTGCTCTAGTGAAACATACTAGAGAAAATGGTCATTGATTTCAAAACCCCATCCATCCTCATAAAAAACCTTTCCTGTCAAAAAGTCTTGTAAGCGAAATGATCGAAATTGTCACCAAGACATAGAAGGAGAGACATAGAAGGATTGAACACGTCCTATTTCAACTTGATAAGTCAGATTCCTAAATGATTTGTTATCGTTTTTTACCACAATTGTTTTTCTCCATCAATAAAAGAACTATATGGTTCACGGATATTTTTTGAATTTTATCTCAGAATTCCTTGTCTCGCACTTGATGTTAAACCTGTTGTCCCTTGAAGTGTTTTTCGTTTGTATCTAGAATGTCTGTTATGAATTATTTTTATTTACATCCAACTCGGAAAAACTAATTTTTTCTTTTAATAATCTATTCTACTGTGAAAAGTTCCAATTCTTGTGGTCAAATGTTTCTTTATTTTCACTACTTCTTTGTTACTATCATTGTTACAGAGCCCTGAAGATGAGTTTAATAAAATTCGAAACATTGGCTAGGAAGCAATAGTTTTTCTTCAACAAAATTGATGCACATCTCAACAAACCTCCTCAATATTATATTATTTTTACTATTTTCAATAGAATAAATGTTTTACCGTTCATAAACAAGAAGTACATTTTATGAGTCTCACCTTGAGATGTGATTCACCTGATAAAAAATAAAACGTATAGTTGATCCAATTGAGCGTCTTCGGATATTTTTTTTTTTCGAATGAATCCCACGTATACTAATAGATGAACGTTTTCGCTAATGTAAACATATTGAAATGGTAATCAATTATTAAAACGGCGAAAGCGCTTGGGAACCCAGACGGATATTGACCCAGAGGTCTGTAAAGGGATAGTTTAAGGCCTGACCTTTGGACTCGGAGATTGTCCCTAATAGACACAAAATTGTATGTTCGCAAATTCGTACTGAGCTGAACCCGGAAAATCTCGTTATCTAGAGAGTTGGATGGAATCCATCATTATTATGGAAATGACTGTGATGTTTTATTCATGTCCGAATTGGTTGAGACGCGAACTGAACAATTTCATCCAATTATTTCTCAACCGATGTAATAAACAATAGATGTTATGTATATACTTCGGGAAAAACAACTTTTTCGAATATTTTGTTACTTGAAAAAGCAATAGTACTGACCATTCATTTACAGTCTATTGAATCAACTAATTTTTCGATAACAAACATGTAATAATTTTGAAAAAAATCTGATTCCTATCAAGTTACAATATATCTATTATACTATAATTATTGTTATAATTATTGTATGTTCAGGGGTATTTTATACTTGAAACTTGAAATCTAGTAGGTGTGTCGCATAGATGGTTGGGCTTAAATCTGTTCTCTCTATTGGTTGGGAAACTCCTCTGACAATGCTCTTTGGATGAAACCTTAATCTCTCGAAGTAGTTTGTGTTGTGTATTTCTGCAACTTCTTCTGTTGATGGAATCGTCAGGATTGATGCTAGAATAATTCTGTGTATAGTGGGAATAAGCACATATGTCAAAATATCGCATTTTTTTATTGAGTCATAATCGTCGACAATAACTGCAAATTTATGACTGTGAAAAATCACAACAGTTAATAACGAAACGTAAATAGGTTAACAATGATTGTGACATTAGTCGGAATGCTATGATATACGGTAGGTATAATAATATAAGTCAGACTTATGTAGTTTCACATTACCTGTTGACTATACACAGAATTATTCGCAATGCTTTTGCTTTCAATTTTTCGAGGATCTCCATATTGGACTTGGGAGCGGAGCCTCACAGCTGTATCCCATACGTCCAAACTGTCTCAAAGAACACTTCATAAATATGCAGTTTGAGACGGTTTAGATTCCATGAATTCCTCGATCTCAATAGATTGAGAGCTCTTTCCATAATCTATCTAATTTTATTAACCGACGAAACCAAAAAGGAGGAGGTTCTCTAGTCGACCCGAATATTTTTTTTCCATAATTTTTTTCAATGTATGATCACGCATAACTTTTTACTGAGGCGTCCGATTCCGATAACTCTTTTTTCAGTGGTCGAAGGTGGTCCTATTCGAAATGAAAAGATGAAATCCACCCCTACGGGTAGCAACATGAAGGATATTGATCACTCACCCTCTGAATTCTGGTCCGTTAACCGATTCTATCAGGCATAACTTTGTACTGGGTTCTTCGATTTGGATTATTCTTTTTTTTAATAGATAGGGTATATCTTATAAACCCTCACGGGTAGAAAAATAGGGAATTATTGATTTTTCACTTATGAACATTGGCACACACATACGAAGTTGACAATGACAGATCGCTACTGACATTATTTCTGTTCCACATCCGTCAAAACCATTATATTCTATGAGAGGATGGAATGATATACAAAGTAATGAAATAAACTAAGCGGAACAACAAAAATAATTTATATTACAACAAATAGTAAAAGTAGATAATCATATTATTTAACTGGTAATAGTTGAAGTAAGGTGGGTAAGTAAGTACTTTGGAAGTAATCAAAAAACAAGTAGGTAGTAATTAGTATATTTCAGCCATAAAACATTGAAAAATAAAAATTAAAAAATTAAACCGACGAAATACGGAACTGAAAAGTAAAAAATAAAATAAACCTTCTTAGTCTCAGTAACTAAGCTCCTAAACTAATGTAAGTAACTAATTTTGAGTCGGCGCCAAAAAACAAGCAAATGAATTAGGTAAGGCGTAAAATGATGGCATCGAGTTGCGCGGTGACATTCTGATAATTTTTTTGAAGTAATTTAATTATGTTTGTTTATTGCTTGTTTGGCGCCGACTCAAAATTATTTACTTACATTAGTTTAGGAGCTTAGTTACTGAGACTAAGAAGGTTTATTTTATTTTTTACTTTTCAGTTCCGTATTTCGACGGTTTAATTTTTTGTTGAAAAGTTTTTATTTTTCAATGTTTTATGGCTGAAATATACTAATTACTACCTACTTGTTTTTTGATTACTTCCAAAGTACTTACTTACCCACCTTACTTCAACTATTACCAGTTAAATAATATGATTATCTACTTTTACTATTTGTTGTAATATAAATTATTTTTGTTGTTCTGGTTAGTTTATTCAGCGCCAAACAAACAATCAACGAACATCATTGAATTACTTCAAAAAAATTATCAGAATGTCACCGCGCAACTCGATGATATCATTTTACGCCTTACCTAATTCATTTGCTTGTTTGTTTGGCGCCGACTCAAAATTAGTTACTTACATTAGTTTAGGAGCTTAGTTACTGAGACTAAGAAGGTTTATTTTATTTTTTACTTTTCAGTTCCGTATTTCGTCAAAACAACAAGATGCCTTCATTATGCAATGTTCGGGTGCTTTCAATTCTAGCTTTTCTATTGGTAAAATTTGGTAGATGTCTCCAGCCAATAGCAAAGCTGGAATTATAACCCGCGAACACTTCATAGCAAAAAGAAAGCCAAGGAAATGAATACACCCTGTGTCAATGTGACGGAATAAACTCTTGTGAAATTATGCGAAATTGGTTGATAGATATCGACCAGACACTTCTGTCGACTTCTAACTGTTCTGTATACATTCATATCCTACAACTATGATATTCCAATCGAATCATATAACACCTTCCACAGTTTGTTTGACATTAACGATCCCTTACACCGAAATTACTCACACTGCCCGGACTTTTATCGCCCATTACCGGTACACTTATCCAAATGTTCCTATTTCCAGCATTCGCAAAACGGAATCAAACCGAATTGAATTGGGATTTCCCGATTAATAACCCAGTCAGAGTATTTTCCGTCCATTCAAATGTATACGGCGGAATACCCCAGGGCTCATTTACAACCCAATTATACATTTAACGAAACTCGGATCAAATCAGGCTGTGACACTGTTCCATAGAAACGGCATGGACGGAGTACAGTAGTGGTTTGGCTCTACTAGGTATTTTTTTTTCTGCTTGAAATTGATTTAATTTCAAGGAGCAGGATGAGTTTGTAAAAGCGGACTTTCTGAATAATTTATTTTTTCTGTGACGGGAAAAAAGTTTGACATTTTATCTCTGTTGACAGGTAATATAATATCACTTTTTATGAAATTACTTTTTTCTCCGGGAAAAAGTTAGTACTTTTTTCCCGGATATATATACACATAAGTAAACGTAGATATTTAATTCCAGGATATTTTATTATACAAAAGTTACATTTCCTTTACATCAAAAGTACAATTATTAAATGTGCATTGCATGGATGACATGTTCCTTGAACTATTCGAATTTTCTTGTGTTGAAATTATATTTTTTTCTGCCATGAACACAACTGCCGTTGTTGTACCTGGTCGCACATCGGATTCTATTTCAGCACTGCCACACGTTCTGAACACTTTATTAGCTATTTCTGTCCTGTGTGCTACCAAATCCAATCCAATCCAAAAATATTTATTGCGTTATACTAAGATACATTTCAAACACTAATATATACATATCACAGTTGGTCCTTCTTGTCCTCTCCTTGTTGGGGATAGGAGAGGGAGGAAGGGACTTTGCTCTGTTGTTGGGGGACTTTTGACTGCCCTCCTATGGGGGCGAAGTGACAGCCCCTGATGTTGTTAGCAAGTGAGCTCGTTGGCATACTAGTTTATGCCTGTTTCAATAGTTACTTTATTTAAAACGCCTCCTGCCTGAGCTTAGCGTTTGTGAGCTTGTTTCTTTTATGTTTTAAAAATTCATGTCATTTGTTGTTCCCTTGTAATATTAATTATTCGCTCCTCATGCTGGGGAAAGAAAATAAAAACCCAGTTTCAAAAAATCAATGCTTGTCGATTTATTACTCCTTTCAGGCTTCATTTGTTATTGGGCTTCCATCTCGTTGTACAGGTCCAAATTTTGATATATTACGCCATGTTTCCTATGGTGATTTGCTCTAATTCTTATTATGTTCGCTGTGAGCGGACTTCAAGGGATGTGCGTTCTATAGAACTTGTCAGATATTCTCATGACGGAGTCATGTTGTTTTTCTACTCCCGCTAGTTCGCGCAGATCATCTAGGTGGATGTATCAACTGCTATTAGTGGCTATACGGAGCGCTTTGTTCTGCATTCTCTCCAGTCTCAACAATTGAGTTTTGGAGAGGCTACAGAACACCGGACAAGCGTATGTCATCGCTGGCCTAATTATCTGCTTATAAATGCGGATTTTGTTGTCATTCGATAAGTTAGAGTTGCGTGCAATGAGGGGGTAGGTTCGCATTATTGCGGCCGCCCCCCTCTGCAACGCTAACGTTATGTGACTATGCAGATCCATTCGTCTGTCCAGTACGACCTCCAAGTATCTCGCAGAGGGCTTTTTCCATCACTTTGCTATTATCAATCTTTAATTTCCCGAGGATCTTCACGTTGGTTCGTTTCCTCGTGAAATTAACGATCCTCTGTTTTGCTCGAATTTAGCTTTATCTTAATATTCCCTATATAGGGTATGATCAACCGTTCCAGATGAATCTGGAGCTGTTTGGCAGCCACCTCGCTGTAGAACGAATGGGCGTAGATCGCGGTATCATCCGCGAACATAGCCGTATTCGTCCGAGCGAAGGTCGGAAAATCATGTGTGTATAGTGAATATAAGATTGGTGACAGCGAAGACCCCTGCGGGACCCCCAGCTCCGACCGCGTGTTCTGGCGAACTATTTCCGTTTACTTTTACCCTGAAAGTCCGCTCTTTAGGATAAGATTCAATGAGCTTTAGGAGGTAAAAAGGCATGCCTGCCTCTGCCATTTTCGTAATTAGCCCTTCTGTCCAGACAGTGTCAAAGGCTTTCTGCATATCTCTGCTGAAGGCTTCTTTCACCCCTTCACAACTTGGGCTATTTGAGAGGCCGTAGAGTGACCCCTCCCAAACCCGAACTGCTCAGGCGGGATGATTTTTAGCTCTTTTTCGAAATCGACAATACGTTTCAGGAAGATTTTGTCCACCACCTTGGCCACCACGCTTAGGAGCGAGATGGGCCTGTAGCTTTCTAGATTGTTTTTATTTTTCCCGGTTTATGTAGGGGGATGACTTCAGCTTTTTTCAGGCAGTCTGGGTAGTGTTGCCACTTTAAGATTGCGTTTATAATGTATTGTGTGCTACCGATCCATCAACATACCCTTTCGCGACCGTTGATGACTTCCAACCGCCATGTTTCTTTATTCATCAAGTCTCCCCCAGATTCGACCAAGCAGACGATCTTCGAAATGAGTTAGTATTTTTCAGTTGAAAAAAATTAGCTACTGTTTCAGTAACCTTATAAAACTGAGTTTTACGCACAACCTGTTTGATTCATTTCAATTGCGATATGCATAAAACAGCCAGCGGTCCTTTGCTCCTGCTGGTCGAAGGGATATGTACATTCGGTAAAATTTAATATATTCTTCAGTAACTACAGATCTCCTGTTTACATCATTTTTTGTTTTCTTAAGTTTCACAATTATTAATGTTCCTGAATCTTCAATACCATCTAATGTTACCTGGCTGATTTCACAAATTCGACAAGCTCCTGCAATTCCGAATACAACAACAACAACCTTGGCCATTAAATAAACTTCTTCGGGAGCATTATTTGAAAAATCACTAATTTGTTTACTCCTTAAAATCGCAGTTCTCTTGGGCGTGTAACCTTTCTCCATTTTGTTTCAGAAATGTAATTAGTTTGAAATATTCTGAAAGGTCTATTATTGGATTGTTAACATACTTTTAATCATTGAATAATTCGACCACACTGTTGATGGCTTTTGTTGTTGTGCCAGTTTTTTGTTGTTGTGCCAGTTCCGAAAAATAAGCCAATAACACCGTCTCCGAGAAAGAACTGCATGTCTTTTCCATCTTCCGTTCCATGAATCTTGAATACGCGGTTTCGTAACTTTTCCGCGGTTTAGCTGGCAATTATTTTTGTAGCGATACTTTCGCTACATCGACCAACTTCGGTGGTGGAGAGAAAACTCGCAATCAGACATTTTTTAACTTCATATTATTCAAAATAACTACTGAACAACCACTAAGTTCGCAATTTTCAAATCAAATCACAGAAGTAAATTAACAGATATTTGATTTCTTCAAAGGGTTTCATTAGCAACGCAGGTCTAATTGTCACTATAAGTACAACAGCCTACCAGTTTAAGAATTCAAATTTCGCATCGATAATTTTCTGACTCTAATATATTGTCATGATATGTTTTTTCAATATTAAGTTGTCGTTTTTCACGTCAAAGAAAAAAATCGTGTATTATACACGGGAAAAATATTAGATTTTAGCTCTCGAACCTCGAACTCAAATCTGATAACTTTTTTCCCTTGTATAATAAAAAACTATCATTGACATTTGGGGGTACAAACACAGAGATATATCTCACTAAGTGGTTAAGAAATGTGTAGAAATAACAATAATAATAAAAATGCTTTTCTGGACAAGGTTACTCTTACAGACCGTTATGAGCTACAAGGTGAATAAGTATGTGGTATCTTGTCAAAAGGCAGAGTTCAAACCACCCGACTATGTGAGTGTTTGCTGTTCCACTCTTCAGCCAACTCATTTTCTCCAAAACCGTTGTACCATTGTTAGTTGGCTCTTGTGAAATTCTGTTGTTTTGTGCCCTTTTATCTCTTCCTTGGAGGAGATCCTGATAAGGTTTATCAAAGTTTTACAGGAGGATCATTGTGCTGGAGGAGATTTTATTTAATTTTTGATCTTCCAACAGCTTCTTCCCAGATTGCATAAAATGATAATGTTTTGTTTGGCAGCAACAAAAATCAGAGACCTAATTTTTTTTGTTCTAAATTATGCATTGCAATTCAACTTGTATTGTATTTTATTTCCTGTAAACCTATATTCTTGACTTATTTTTTCTGTATAGTTTTCCAGGTTAGAAATCATATGAGAGTTCGAACAAACATATTTGATTCCATTCAGGACTGTTGTCATTAATTATTGTCATATAGAATCTATGGCAACATTCATACAGAACGAGTGATATCCACAAAACGATTCATCTCAATATTAATGGAAATTCATTTTCGAACGAAATATCCCAGACAATGGATGAATGCCCGAAAGGCGTTTCTACATACAATGCCAGTAGGGATTTCCCTGCCACATTTCGTAAATAATTGTCTCTGCTGGTACATAGACATTCCTAACTGTAATGTACGTTGTTTACATGTCATTAAACATCAATTTACAGGAAAATGTAAACTAATGGATATGCCATGTCAACCGGAGAGATATGTGGCGATAAAGCGACGCATGTCTATTGAAACCAACTTATTATGTGGCATATCATGTTTCCTTCATATAGGTAGATTTCTGTGCAAGGGTTCGATCCACAATATTCATAGATGTATGAAATTAATTCCAATAGTTATCACAACCCTGCCTCATACAATATTGATTCAAAATAAAATTACACTTTGAAAAAACATGCTTATATAGCAATATGGACCAAAAAGATAAAAATAAAGACATTGTCCAAAAAATTTTCTCTTATGTAAAAAATGCGTGAGGTGCTTGATATCAGTTATCTTAATATCTTTATGAAAAGAGATATACACTTTTTAACAAAAAATTAAACAGACGGAATACGTAACTGAAAAGTAAAAAATTAAATAAAACTTCTTAGTTTCAATAATTGAGCTCCTAAACTAATGTAAGTAACTAATTTTGGGTCGGCGCCAAACAAACAAGCAAATGGATTAGGTGAGGCGTAAAATAATGGCATCGAGTTGCGCCGGACATTCTGATAATTTTTTTGAAGTATTTTAATGAACTTTGTTGATTGTTCGTTTGGCGCTGACTCAAAGTTAGTTACCTACATTAGTTTAGGAGCTTAATTATTGAGACTGAGAAGGTTTATTTTATTTTTTAATTTTCAGTTCCGTATTTTGTCGGTTGAATTTTTTGTTGAAAAGTTTTTATTTTTCAAATTTTTGTGGCTGAAATCTACTAATTACTACCTACTTGTTTTTTGATTACTTCCAACATACTTACTTACCCACCTCAATTCAACTATCACCAGTTAAATGATATGATTATCTACTTTTACTATTTGTTGTAATATAAATTATTTTTGTTGTTTATTACATTACTCTGTATATCATTCCATCCTCTCATAGAATGTAACGATTGTGACGGATGTAGAACAAAAATAATGACAATAGCGATCTGTCATTGTCAACTACATATGTGTGCCAATGTTCACAAGTGAAAAATCTATTATCCCCTATTTTTCTACCCGTGAGGGTGGATGATTCTATTCTGAATATGATCAACTATGAGGTATACCCTATCTAATAAAAAATAATCATCCAAATCGAAGAACCCAGCACAAAGTTATGCTTGATAGTATCGGTTAACGGACCAGAATTCAGAGGGTGAATGATCAATATCCTTCATTTTGCTATCCTAAGGGGTGGCTTCCATCTTTCAAATTCAAATGGGACCAACTTCGAAGTACACCCTATCCACTGAAAAAATAATTATCGGAATCGAACACCTCAGTAAAAACTTATGCGTGGTCACACATTAAAAAAATACGCGTCGAGTACAGAACCTCCTCTTTTTTGGTTTCGTCGGTCAAAAATAGCACCCCACGTTATTTTTACATAAGAGGATATTCTTTGGTCAGGGACCATTCTCATTATTTTCAACTTAGTCCTTATTGAGGAGGAAATATATTCACAAAGTCATCTCCACAACTTTTATTATATCAGTAAATAAAATCAAGGAGGACAGGTTTCGGGTCCGGTAGGATCCATCTTCATCTTAATTGAAAGATTCTTGAATGGAATATGATATAGATATTGTAAACAAAAGTTAGGTACTTACATGGAGCGGAAAAAGAAAAACTTTCATATGTGTTAATGTATTAAGAAGTGGACAACAGAGGGTGTTCAATTATTATGTCCAAACTCATAGTATGGTTGTGGCATGAAATGGAGAAACCATGACACCAATGAATCCTCACCCCCCCCCCCTTCATGGTTTACCAAAAATCCATAAGAAGGTTTCCCTATCAGACCAGTTGTGTCAATTGCAATTATCCAGCATCTAAACTTGCGGCGTGGTTAATTATTTATTGAAGATATCACTGATTTCAACAACCCTTACTCTTTGAAAAATTCCTTTGATCTTACGGACAGGTTGAAGAACTTTCGAAATCCCTCCCAACTCTATACTATTATCTTTTGATATTGTGAATCTTTTTTCCCAGCGTCCCACCAGATGATTGTATTCTTCTAGTCCGCAAGTTGTTGTTTGAGTCAGACATTCCAACTTTTCATTCTTCAAATATCTGTACCCTGTCAGAAATAGTTTTGAAACATTTTTTTTTCAATTAAAAATTTTTTTCTATTCTCAAATTACCGGTTTAGCTATGGGTAGCAACCTTTCCCCCCTTTTAGCAGATTTTTTTTCCATAACTTAGAACAAAAATTACATGATTTCAACCTCCTGCATAAAATTTCCTTTTGCTTCAGAAATGTTGATGATTGCATCGTCCTCTTCAATGATTCCCTTCAAGAAGTGGATTCTCTACTAATCTTTCTGAATTCCCTACACCCATCCATCAAATTCACCATGAAAATTGCTCATAATAATTCATTACCTTACAAATTCAATTTTTTATTTACCGCAAACCCACACATACAGATTCTGTAATACCTCTTTCTTTGCACCTCAACCAATATAAGTTTTCTCCATTTTATTCGTTATTCCCTAGATTATTCAATATACCATTAAATAAAGATAACTTCAACCATGAGCTTAACATAATGAAACAAATTGCCCACAATAATGGTTTTTCTTCTCATATAATCAACATAATTTACAAAAAACATCTACTCAAATCAACAAACAAAAGTTTATTACCTCTACAAAATTCAAATCTGACTTTTTCATCTATTCCTTTCCTTGGTAAGGTATCCTATGATATAAAGACAATATTAGTATCGTTCTACAACACAGATAACATGGGTTTCGAATTAGTAAATACCAAGGACAAAATTCCCCTCATACACAAAATTTCATGCTCTCATCCAGAATACAAATCACAATACATTGGCCAGAGTGGTCGTAGGATCCAAACGAGGATTTTGGAACACACCAAAATTATTGAGAAATCTGGAAACATTGATCTTGAATTTCATAACATAAAAAGCTCATTTGCCAACCACATTCTGAACTCTAAACATCACTTTGACATTGATCATGACCTCGAGGTCTACATATCTGTCAGGAAGGATCTTTGAAATAATTCGAGTCTCGAAAGATGTCACTGTCAACTCTCTGAATGAACAGGTCAATTTCAATTGCATAAAAAATTTCAATTCCTTAAATTTCTAAATACTTTCACACATTTCACTTTTATACACTTCAACGGGTTGGATCCTCTACCTAAATTCACTAACCCTTAATCTTCGGTTTTCTGTCTCATGGTTCTATGGGACTTTGATATTTGAAAGCTGAATCAATTGTCACAATACGTTGAATTTTTTCCAAGCACAGAACTGTCATCATGCTAGCCCTGTCTATCCTGTCCTCTGAACTTGTATGAACTTAATAATACTTTTGAATAATTACTTTTCCCATTGCTATTGCTATCGCAGGTTCAAGTCTGTGCAAGACTTGATTATGAATTCAAATTTTTCACACGACGATTTATTGTTTATTCTTACAGTTAGCCGCATGGCATCTTTGAAACGGAATTTTGTTTGGATTAGTCAAACTGTCACCTGTGGGAATAACGCAATGACTTCCCTCAAAGGAACATTCTTGGACACACAAGAGCAGTTAGGTTTCATATCAGAATTCCAAGACGCTTTGATGTGCTCGCTTTGGATCTCTGGGTCAGTAGCGCAACATTCTCCACTATCGATTAAGGGAGGAGAGTTCTTTATAAAATCTGATATTTCAAACACAATTCCGCATCAGAGCGGGGAAAATATTGTACAGGAATTGGTGGAGATAGACATATTCCCGGAATGAAATAATGCTTGCAAAGACAGATCTCACCAGAGTTAAGATCTGAACAGGTGCCAAGTTCCATAGCAGATCCTTAAATAAAGGACACAAAGATGAAATCCGAGAGATGGAATCCGAGAGATGAAATCCGAGAGATGGAATCCTAGAGATGAAATCCGGAAGATGAAATCGGAAAGATGAAATCCGAAAGATAAATCCGAAAGATGAAATCCAAGAGATGGAATCCGAGTGGTGAAATCCGAAACATACCATAAAGTAATCGGCGATTTAAAAAAAAAGTTTTTAATTTTATTGGTTAACCCTGTATATAGGGCAAAAATTTGTATATTTGAAGTAGATTCATCTGTTATAGTTTCACCTTAGAACCAGTAACAAGACCTGTGGCAAAACACGCTATGAGAAAGTGAATAGTATTAAGTAGAATACTCAACAATATGAATCCATAGAGGACGATATGCCGATAGAAATATCAATTAACGCTGAAAATTTTTTAGGAAATTTTTGCAATTGGTTAACATACATTATTTATTATCGTATATTATCAATAACTGTTCATAACGCTATTATTATGAAATGAAATGGTCCCATTTTAATTCAGTGCCTTTCTTCCAATTTAATTTTGAACCAAATATGATGACTAGTGAAGTAAATATTTATGATTATTTTTCCGACCCAAATATCGACCAATAGAATTGCACCATTCGACGTCACGTGGTACAACCTACATGGTATTATACTGATAATTTTTTGAAAATTTTCTCTGGTAGTTGCTATATATAAAAAACAAAACATGATCCAGTCAAATTAACCACACTTCAAACTGACAGGTTGAATTCAATTGTGACAATTGGAGATTTTGCATGAAAATGAGTCGATTTGGAGTTTGTTCTCTGTCCACCATCGATAAAAAAGTCAAAGGAAATGTTCCCATTAATACGGAGAAGGCAAAAAAACAGTTTGGAACCAATTTATACTTTTGGGACGGAAAAATAATCCTCGAATACGATGAGCTTCAAAATTATCTGGCATTTCCCTCAGGTTTCTGCTATGAATATTTTAGATTGCTTCAATAAAAATATTCTTAAATTTTTTTGTATCGTTAAGTCTCACGTAACACTCTATATTTCGTTTGTCGCTCCAATTTCGGAAATACCCTGTATATGCGATATATCAGGTAAATTCACTCTATCATGCCCATTTGCTTGTTATGGAACTGATCGGTATAAACTATATGTTTGATAGCCTTTAGTAGATATTGAATATTTTTGATAAAATGCCGTTGAAAAAAAATAATCTTATTGTGGTAATAAATTAACGACGAATTGGCGACAAATTATGGATTATACATTTTTTTCCATAAGTAGATACATAGGAAGTTAGCAGAATCATGGTTTAAAAAAAAGATGACCGACAATTTTTTCGAAGTGGTAATTAATTAGCGATAAATTATTGTAGTATTACTTTTTTCCAAAAGTAGATAGGTACGAAGTGGTTCTGTCAGCTTCATATGAACCTAGCAGAACTATGAATTAAAAAAAAAAAATGAGCGACGAATTTATAATTGTGGTAATAAATTATCGATTGTAGGTCAATCAATAGAGATTTCCTGCTCTATTGAGTCTACGACAAAAACTACACGGGAACCGACTGACTTGTAACTTGAAAAATAACAAAGCAATCTTGATTCTCTCATTGGTCGAATTGTAGAGAATCTAAATGCGAAGAAAATAAGTCCAGCACAACTCGATCGGATTATTAGAAACGGAGAAAAACCGGAAAAAACAGAAAAACCGGAAAAAACAGCTTTCTTTGAAAAAATCATAACTCCGCCACTTTTTGAGTTATAGGCAAACTTTCCACGACAGAGTCATAATCAATATGTACTTTATGTCTGAAAAACTCAGACGCTGTCGAATCATTAGTTTTGGCATAATTGCAATCTAAATTTAGGTTAGGAATCTGCTGCTCTACCCCCACTCCTGGGCCGCTTTCATGCACTCACCCGTTTTAGGTCATATTTTCAAGTATTTCTCACCTATTTTGCAGCATTTCAACGCAATTATGCCAAAACTAATAATCCAACAGTGCCTGAGTTTTTCACACATAAAGTACATATCAATTACCAATATGTCGTGGAGAGCCTGCTTCAAAACTTGAGAAATGGTGATTATGAATTTTTATTAAAATCGCTGATTTTTTCCGTTTTTTCCGGTTTTTCTCATTTATAATTGCACGAGAGGTTTGTATTTCATCGGGTAAATTTGGGTTGTTTATTGAGAAACTGTTGCCTAGCAATCAGACGATCCACCTTCGGTGTCGCGTTTTTAATAGTTGACAGTTTTTGGAGTCAAATTGTTAAAGAAAACAGTTTAGAATTTGAACAACACAAATTGACCTGATATCAATACAAATATCGAGTGTAATTCGGCGGGACAATTTGATGAATAAGAAATTCAGAAACATATAAATGCAAACTTTATTTATGAAACATTGAAAATAAACACATTTTCATTTGAATGTACAATTATTAAAAACGCAGTTATTGAAATTCATACTAGGAACAGTGATGTCGCTGCGGGTGCCACAGCTAATCGTTTCTGTAGTAGATGTTGAAGTTTTTTCTTTTTCCAAACGAATTGATTGAATGATGTTCGAATGATACTCTTTGTCAACTTGTGAGTATGGTTTTATTGATGATGAATTGTTGTGTCCTGTTATTTTTATTAGAGCTTGTTCTTCAATTCCGCTTTTACTTAATTCGTTAACTGCTGCCGCTCGATTTGAGTGATTCGTAATATTGACACTTTTGACATCTATACCAATACGTTGTGCTGAGCATTTAGTCCATTTGGAAATTTCATTAATTCCAATCGGCACATTCTTATACCAACCTTCAGAATTTTTCTTCTTCCAAAAGGGATTTGGCGTAAGAAATACTCTGTCCAATGTTATGAAAGTGTCTTGTTTTTCCATTAACTTTTTAAATAAACATATTGGGCAAATATCTTCCTCCAGAATAGTAGGCGTAATCCATTTGCTGTCATATAATTTATTGTTACCGCTTTGTCTCGTTTCCGAAAATAGAGGATTATACTCGATACGTCCAGTTTCTTTTCCATTATTTTCAATTTCAGTTACCAAATAAGTGGTTGTGCAGTAAGCTGCTTCCCCTCCGCGCCAAACTAATTGAAACGCCAAAATGTGATATAATTTATTTCGAAGTCCTTCCGGTTCATTCTCGTCATATAATCTGGCCATTGCAAATATTTCAGATTCATTAAGAGCTGATGAACTAAATTTTCTCTTTTCAGGTTGTGCTTGTAGGATTTTACATTTAGCATTACGTGCAGCTCGTGATGAATTGAACTGAACGTCGGTGAAAGGGTTAAATACAATATTGAATTCGTTATAATATTCACTTTGTAGCATTTTAGCGGTGGCGTTCCAAATTGTTTTAACTACCGCTTCTTTGTAGTCTTCTCCGTCGCAATATTACATTCAATTTCTCGATCGCAAAACGTACAAAATTGTCGCCAGATTGATGATTGCGTCGCAAGTGTATTAGTAGGCACACAGGTATTAACATCTTGACTAATTTCGGCGTTCGAAGACTCACCGAATCGACTCATTTTTAGTGCTTAGAAATTCAATAAGTTGTTGACAAACATGTTGAACTATTTATTTTGGCAACCAACACCGCGATAATTGATAAACAAATGAATAAGTGAAAAAACTACTAGTGCATTTGTCGCTGTAAAAATTGCAGCTAACTTTTGCCGCTGTCAAACTGACAATTGCATTGTGTCATATGCGATTTTTTATACATGAGTTGAGTTCTCCGTTAATAATAATCCAATCGAGTTGCGCTAGGGCTCATTTTCTTTGCATTTTGATTCTCTACAATTCGACCATGAGAATATCGAGATTGCTTCATTAGTTCTTAAGTTAAGTTAAGTCAAAAAAGATAAAAAATTAAAAAAATAATTTTATTGTTTATAACGAATTTAGCAATAACAGTTTGGAGTAGGAAACATAACAGGATATAACCGTCTTTCGTATGATAGTACAGTCGGTTTCCTGGTAGCATTTTTGTCACGATCTCTATTGATTGGTCTGTTGGAAATTCGAAATTCGCAAATAGTTCCGCTAGGTTTATGGGGGTACAGTATAATCCACTTGAATAAATAATTATTTATATCTGGATGATATTTATCGATTCCGAAACATTTTTTTTCCACTGGAGATGTAAGCAACCCCAAGAGATTAGCCATGACATCCACTATTAAACACTTCTAATTCAATATCACTAGCGTGAATAGTCTTCAGCTCAGATGAATTTTCAATTCTACGACTCACAAATTATCCCAGAAGCCCCATAAATCCGTATTTCAACGAGCCGTCATCTCGACTGCTAATCGCTCCACAAAGTGTCCTCAAATTTAAAATCATCCCGTCTAATAACAACCCTTCAAACTAAAATTGCCACTCGCAGGTTGAAGCGCACTTCAAAGGATCCTAATAAAAATTTGAGCTATCATTATCATGAAATCCAGTTGGCGTAGAAACAATTTACTTTGATATGGCAGCTGCAGTTTGGCCATTACCATGCTCTTGATCTTGTTAGCAACGCCTGAAGCTTTCTCTTGTGATGCCGGTGGATGACGACAAAGTGTCGGGTGAAGAGGCAGGATGGGGTATGGAGATCATAAGTGGCTGCTTGTGGAATGTTGCCATTTCTTACAAGAATTTTGGGTGATTTCAATAGAAATATACTTGTTGAGGACGTCACCACAACACGATTTTCAGACAATTTGTGTACAGGGTGTTACCAAATGAGTGCGAAAGTTTTTGGGGAGTGATTCCTTGTCGAAAATTAAAGGGTGTCTTTCATGTGAACAAAAGCTCTCAGGCCTATCCTTGAGAAATTACAGGCTTCCAAAAATGACAAAAAAAAATATTATTTTTTTCTTGAAATTGCTGAAGAGTTGGAGAAATGGCATTTTGTGGGCATGTTCTACCAATAAAAAGGCTACTTATGGAATTTTTTTAAATTTTGTCGTGATATTTCAAAGGGGTGAAACATGCAAACCCTTTTTTAACCGACGAAACCAAAAAGGAGGAGGTTCTCTATTCGACCCGTATATTTTATGTTTTTCCATCATATTTTTTTATGTATGATCACGCATAACTTTTTACTGGGGCGTCCGATTCCGATAATTCCATTTTCAGTGGATAGGGTGACTTGATTGGTCCCATTTAGTTTAAAAATGAAATCCACTTTCTTGTTCGTCAATCAGAAATGAGGGATATTGATCACTCACCCTCTGAATTCTAGTCCGTTAACCGATTCTATCAGGCATAACTTTGTACTGGGTTGTACTGTAGGTAGTAATTGGTAAATTTTAGCCACAAAAAATTGAAAAATAAAAACTTTTCAACAAAAAATTAAACCGACGAAATACGGAACTAAAAAATAAAGAATAAAAACTTTTTAACAAAAAATTAAACCGACGAAAAAATCAACTGAAAAGCAAAAAATAAAATGAACCTTTTTAGTCTAAATGATAATTGAGCTCCTAAACTAATGTGAGTAACTGATTTTGAGTCGGCGCCAAACAAACTAGCAATTGAATTAGGTGAAGCGTGAAATGATGGCATCGGCTGCGTTTTAATGACTTCTTTCATAGATAATGATCTTCGATAATTGTTTGTTTGGCGTCGACTCAAAATCAGTTACTCACATTAGTTTAGGAGCTCAATTATCATTTAGACTGAGAAGGTTCATTTAATTTTTTGCTTTTCAGTTGAATTTTTCATCGGTTTAATTTTTTGTTAAAAAGTTTTTATTTTTTACTTTTTAGTTCCGTATTTCGTCGGTGTAATTTTTTGTTAAAAAGTTTTTTTACCAGAACTTTTCAACGAAACAGAATTTCTCAATTTGAAAATTTGTGTTGAAAAGAACGAACGATTCATTGGAAAACTTTTTCAACTTCTATATTGTGTCCGTAAAAGCAATAGTTTCCTAATAAAAACATAAAATACAGCATTGTGCATGAACAGATCTTCTGTAAATGGAATCGAAAAAATCTAATAGGTGGCTGTCACGTTTTGTTTGCACAACTTGTGACTTCAATCGAAGCATTTTTAAATCGAAAAAATCTAGTAGGTGGCTGTCAAGTCGCTTTGATTCGTTGTTGGAAGTTGAATTGTGTCTTTTGAATCTTCAATATGAATAATTACACTAACGCTGAAATGGCCGATATGTATTTCATGTATGGTCGTGCCAATGGAAAGCTAGACGGCTCTATGCAGAGATTTTCCTCAGCGCGTGATATCTCATCACACAATTTTTGCACATCTTCACCAACGTCTCTATGGAAAAAAGACTTTTCGAAAACGAACAACTGATTGTGGTCGTCCACGGTAATGAGAACGGTGGCACTGGAAGAATAGGTTCTCAATATCATTGAAGATCTTCCGGAATTAAGTACAAGACAAATTGCTAACACACTTAATGTTGGCAATGAATTAATCTGGAAAATTTAAACGATCAACAATTGTTCCTCACCATATTCAACAAGTCCAGGCACTTTTGCCGTGAGATTTTCTCCATCGAGTAGACTGTTGTCAATGGAGTCTTCAAATGATTACCCAAAATGCTCAATTTTTAGAAAACGTATTATTCACTGACGGATCCAACTTTTCAAGGCAAGGCATTACAAATTTTCATAACAATCATCTATGGGCCGAAGATAACCCTCATGCAATTCAAGGAGGTCGGTATCAATATGAATTTTCATTTAACGTGTGGGTCGGATTTATTGGCGAAAATATTATTGGACCGTTAAGGCTCACTGGTGCAACCCATACAAATTTTCTCCAGGAGCAGCTTTCCATTTTACTTGAAAATGTTCCACTCTCTATTGGACCACGAATGTGGTTTATGTACGAGGGGCGCCTGTCCTATTTTAGCATAACTGCTCGTCATTTCTTGGACGACGTGTAGCCAAATCGTTGGATAGGCAGAGCAGGACCTCAACCTCGGCCTCCCAGACCTCCAGGCTCAAACCCCTTGGACTTTTGCATCTGGGGTTACCTGAAGTCCTTGGTTTATACGACCCCAATCGAATGTGTGAATGATTTAAGGAATCAAATCATTGCAGCCTGCGAGAAAATTCAAAACACACCAGGCAAACGTTGAAATGTTTGCGCCAGTCTATGAGACAAGGAGTTGATTTCTGGCTAATGGTTGGTGTTGGTTATTTCGAGCAGTTTTTATAACTCCGTTCCGTTTGATCTTGTTGCCTTTTTTTTGTTTTTGTAATAGGTACACATAATTTTGTTTTGCTTGTATTTTTAATTTGATATTCTATCAAAACAAAACATGGTACTAGTACATATGCGTACATTGAAAGTTAAAACAAGCGGAATAATTTTAAAATACTACGATTGAAGTCACAAGTTGTGCAAACAAAACGTGACAGCCACCTATTAGATTTTTTCTATTCCATTTACAGAAGATCCGTTCATGCACAATGTTGTTGTTTTTATCAGGAAGCTATTGCTTTTACTGACACAACACAAGAGTAGAAAAGTTTTGCAATGAATCGCTCTTTCCAACACATATTTTAAATTGGAAATTTTGTTTCGTTAAAAGTTCTGGTAAAAAATGGAATAGGGGTTTCATCCTTTAAAAGATCACAACTAAATTGAAAAAATATTCATAGGTAGCCTTTCCAGCTGTAGAACATGCCCACAAAAAGCCTTCCTTCAACTCTTCAGCAATTAAAAAAAAACAATATTTTATCATTTTTGGAAGCGTGTAACTTTTTAAGGAAAGGCCTGAGAGCTTTTGTTTACATGAAAGACTCTCTTTAACTTTCGAACAGAAATCACTCCCTAAAAACCCTCGCACTTATTTGGTAACACCCTGTATATCTTCGCCGATTATGGTGCATGCAAGCTCCATAAATTTTTTTGGTGCGAAAAAAAATCATCGAGGTATTGATCAAAATCCCCCGAGACGATTGGAGACCATTTCCAGAGTAGAGTCTGTCTGTGCTTGTGTGTGTTTGTAATATTACCGAACCATTTGACCAATCGAGTTGAAATTTGGTACAAAGATACAGTCCTGCCGAATGCGACCTTAGTTTTTGACTGTCATCTGTCACTATTAAAAAATGACAAACACTATATGGCACGAAACTTGACTTGCAATATGTCATCTGAAAGTCCTTGAAAAACTGTATCTCTGAAAAATAAATTCAAAACTTTGCAATTCAAATATTCAAAATCTATCCGAAGGATAAGAAGTAAATTCGACAGCAACACAACAAAAAAAAACAAATTAAGTCTGCAGTTGGAGCTTTCCACCGTTTCCTAGTCTGGTGCTATAGCAGATCCATTCTCAGTTCAATAATTCTTCTTCGACTCAAAATATATAGGGTTCGTTCAAAATCGTATATATTATGATGTCGACTTATGAAAGAAACCGGAAAAACCAATGAATATTATTTCCCGTACAAAGTATATAGTAGACCAAATAGAGTTAAAACTATTCCCGCGTAAAAACCAGTCGATAACTCCGCTGACCTCTTATATAACATAAATCATATTTTGGTGCCTCCTTAAACAACGAACTTCCCATTATACCTCTCAGAAATGTGCGGAAAATATCAATACTTGTGTGGTATTACATAATATGTGCATAGAGAATAATATCTTGTTGGAGTTGAATGAAGATAAACCAGAAGACATCGACTCGGATATTGTAGATTCAAATGAAAATATAAATCGATATAGATGCTCAATTAGCTTTATTTTATGAAGTAAATATTAACAAAGGTATAACCCAAATAGAAATGAGAGAGATATATTGAAAATAATAACACACAATAATTACCAAGATTATGGGTTGAATGAATGTACAAAACAGCCGTCTACAGTTTTCACTTGGTTTTCCAGTTATGCATTTTTTTCTTGATGAAACTGTTCTTTCAACAGTCATTGCTCTCTGTTGAGCATTGACTTGCTGAACTTCTTTTTTGACCGACGAAACCAAATAGGAGGAGGTTCTCTATTCGACGCGTATATTTTTTTTTATGTATGACCACGCATAACTTTCTACTGAGTCGTCCGATTCCGATAATGATTTTTTCATTGGATAGGGTGTTTTTCGAAGTTGGTTTCATTTGAATGAGAAGAATTAAATCCATCCCTAAGGGTAGCAAAATGAAGGATATTGTTCACTCACCCTCTGAATTCTGGTCCGTTAACCGATTCTATCAGGCATAACTTTGTACTGGGTTCTTCGATTTGGATTATTATTTTTTTATTAGATAGGGTATTCCTCATAGTTGATTATATTTGGATTTCGAATTATCCACCCTTACGGGTAGAAAAATAGGGGATAATTGATTTTTCACTTGTGAACATTGGCCCACATATGAAGTGGACAATGACAGATCGCTAATGTCATTATTTTTGTTCTCCTACATCCGTCACAATCATTATATTCTATGAGAGAATGTAATGATATACAAAGTAATGAAATAAACTAACCAGAACAACAAAAATAATTTGTATTACAACAAATAGTAAAAGAAGATAATCATATTATTTAACTGGTAATAGTTGAAGTTAGTATTTTGTAAGTAATCAAAAATCAAGTTGGTTATAATTAGTAGATTCCAGCCACACAAAATTGAAAAATAAAAACTTTTCACAAAAATTTAAACCGACGAAATACGGAACTGAAAAGTAAAAAACAAAATAAACCTTCTAAGCTCCTAAACTAATTTTGAGTCGGCGCCAAAAAAACAAACAACGAAGATCATCAAATTACTTCAAAACATTTTCAGAATGTCACCGCGCAACTCGATACCATCATTTTACGCCTTACCTAATTCATTTGCTTGTTTGTTTGGCGCCGAATTTGTTACTTACATTAGGTTAGGAGCTTAGTTATTGAGACTAAGAAGGTTTATTTCATTTTTTACTTCTTAGTTCCGTATTTCGTCGGTTCAATTTTTTGTTAAACAGTTTATATGTGTTATCAGCTTTTTAGAATACTGATGGTCATCTGGTGGAAGTATTTCAGTACCTACTTTCAGATAATCTCCATCTTGATTATTTTCATCTGAACATTCAGTATGGTATTCAAATATAATTTTCCGACTCTTCTATATTGTCGTTTCCAACACTCGATTGTGGGGCAATGGCATTCAAGACTATTTCTTCATCTTTGTTCAATTCTGACATTGGTGGTCCTCCTCCAGTTTCTTTATCATATTTCATGTGTTCAGTGGCTTCTTCTTAAGTTTTTGATCTCAGATCTTGCCAAGTCTGAAAGAAAGTGAAAAATATAATATGTTCAATAATTATGATCGGAAAAGTCAAATGCTTGAACTGTTGTCTCAGGAAAGTAATGTATTTAAATATGGGTTTACATAAATCTACAAACATATCAGTTATAACACCATCAAGTCCTAGTACATGGAAATGCCAAAATTCTTGGCCTGAATGGTCTGAAAAACATTGGAAATATCTGTTTCATGAACAGCATTATACAATGTTTATCGAACACCAAATGGTTGCTCGAGTATCTGAGAAAAGACGAGTATATGAGGGATATCAACACAAGCATATCAAATATGAAGGGTGCTTTGATGAAACAATTTGCGTTAGTGATCTTTTTGAAAGCCATATACAAAAATTTGCACCTCGTTTCATGGGGTACGCTCAACAGGACGCTCAAGAATTCCTCAGATTTACTGGAAAGTCTTCATGAAGATGTAAACAGAGTGACAGGAAAGCCCAAACCTACCTTGAAAGAAATCGATGAAATATTGAGTGACCATGAAAAGGCACAGGAGTCTTGGTCGAGATATCTTAGAATGGATAACTCGAAAATTATTGATAATTTTGTTGGTCAACTAAAATCATCGTTGAATTGTGTTTCATACGGCTATTGTCTTGTCTCTTTTGACCCCTTCTGGGACCATTCACTTCATATTCCACAGAATACTGGCCAGCTCAGTCTTTCACAATGTTTAGACTCGTTCACCAGGAAAGAAATTTTGAACGGCGAAGAAAAACCAACTTGTTGTGATTGTAAGGAAATGATAAAATGCACAAAGTCATTATCTATACATGAGTTCCCCAAAATATTAGTAATTCACTTGAAACTATTCTCGCCGATGGAGAGATTTACGAGAAAACTAAATGCCACCATTGACTTTCCTCTCGAAGGTTTAGATATGAGAAATTATGCAGCAGATAAAGTAACCCCGTGTCTTTATAACTTATTTGCTGTGTCAAACCATAGTGGAACAATCTAAAGCGGATACTACACGGCTTTCTGTAGGCACCCTTATGCAGGCACATGGTACAAGTACAATGACTCCAGAGTATCTCCGATATTCCCAAAATCCCTTATAAGTGGAAAAGCATTCGTCCTCTTCTATGAGCAAGAGGACACCCAATCACATCTTCAGTTTTTCAGTTTTCCATTTTATCCATTTGTTAAAATATTTTTTATATTAGTTAAGAATATAGGTACAGTTTATAAGATTCGTCGCCTTACCTTTTTCCAACCCTTCCAGTCCTTTTCAGAGTTGGCGATTTCAGTCCATTTTTGCTGTGCAAATTTGAAAGTAAAATTTTCAGTGAATTTACCAGTGTTTCATCATATCAATCAGTGTTGGTTTTTTGTTGCAGGCTACAGTAGTGTTATTTTTTGTTCATTTGACTCATTTTCCATTGCAATACCATTAATGTCCGTTGTTTGTTGTTAAAATATACCGACATATAATTCAAATCACAAAAACTTTGAAGGCGGAAATGGAATACATATTGAAATTGCGATGTTGCCATTATGTTGCTAGTAATTTGAGAATATGGAATTTGAAAGTTGTGTAACACTTTTCTGCGACTTTTGTCGGAGACGACAATTATCGTTCGGAATTCGATAATTGTGCTCCTGAAAACAATACAAATATGTAAATATCACCACAGAGCAGGATATAAGCGAATTCTCGTTTTCTTTTTCATGACGTTTTTGTGCTGTTCAGGTCCCATTCGAACTTCATTTTTAACCGACGAAACCAAAAAGGAGGAGGTTCTCTAGTCGACCCGTATATTTTTTTTCCATCATTTTTTTATGTATGATCACGCATAACTTTTTACTGAGGCGTCCGATTCCGATAATTCTTTTCTCAGTGGATAGGGTGTACTTCGAAGGTGGTCCCATTCGTATTCAAAAGATGAAATCCACCCCTAAGGGTAGCAAAATGAAGGATATTGATCACTCACCCTCTGAATTCTGGTCCGTAAACCAATTCTATCAGGCATAACTTCGTACTGGGTTCTTCGATTTGGATGATTTTTTTTTTAATAGATAGGGTATACCTTATATTTAGATTTCAAATCGAATTATATACCCTTACTGGTGGGAAAATAGGGGATAATTGATTTTTCACTTATGAACATTGGCACACACATACGTAGTTGACAATGACAGATCGCTACTGACATTATTTCTGTTCCACATCCGTCAAATTCTATGAGAGGATGGAATGATATACAAAGTAATGAAATGAACTAACCAGAACAACAAAAATAATGTATAAAACAACAAATAGTAAAAGTAGATAATCATATTATTTAACTGGTAATAGTTGAGGTAAGGTGGGTAAGTAAGTATTTTGGAAGTAATCAAAAAACGAGTAGGTATAAGTATTTAGTATATTTTAGCCATAAAAAATTGCAAAAATAAAAAGTTTTTAACAAAAAATTAAACCGACGAAATACGGAACTGAAAAGTAAAAACTAAAATAAACCTTCTTAGTCTAATTTTGAGTCGGCGCCAAACAAATAATCAACGAACATCATTAAATTACTTCAAAAAAATTATCAGAATGTCACCGCGCAACTCGATGCCATCATTTTACGCCTTACCTAATTCATTTGCTTGTTTGTTTGGCGTGGACTCAAAATTGGTTACTTACATTAGTTTGGGGGCTTAGTTACTGAGACTAAGAAGGTTTATTTCATTTTTTACCTTTCAGTTCCGTATTTCGCGGTTTAATTTTTTGTTAAAAAGTTTTTATTCATTTCTAGCAAAGACATTCATTTCCAATGATATATATTCCTTCGGTTGATATCTGTATCATTATATTTTTTCTCTGGAATGATGAAAAACCGTAACAATCCAAAAACACTAGAGCCACACCCATCCCGTCAGAGTGCGCCTTCCAGTAACGTTTAGGTTCTTCGGAATGATGATCATCTTGAGCACGGAAGGGTTTCTTAAATGCCCAATTGTTCGATATCTCGCTACTTTAAAAGCAATTATTAACATTTAAAATGAGTTTCGGAGCACGTCTGTAATTATTGAATCCGAAACAGATGTTCGAATTCGGAGACGCCTCTTGACAAAAAGGTCAATGATGGGTCCTAACAAGGTAACGATTATACACTTTCGAGTTCTTTATTGCTTCGGCTACCACAATACAGAGTGTTTTACAGAAGTATTTTCATTAAAATGAAGAATACCATTCTTTTTCATAATTGATGAAAGTACAAATCAGTTAAAAATGTCCTTCTCATATACAGTGTTCGTCTAAAGTCTGTCCCCCACCCCACTAATTTTTGAACCACCTGGTATATCGCAACGAAATTTGGAGGTCTTAAAAAAGAGATAAAAACCTACTTTTTCATGGAAAAATCACAGCTAAAAGTTTTGAAATGGCGGCTGAGCGCCATCTTTAATATTTTTTTTAAATAGAACACCCCGTATATTATTCCATTTTAGAAATCTGCACATAATTCTCAACAGTTTTATACAATACATTCTACTCCTAAATTCAATTGTTTTCGAAATATTAACGTTTGAAAAGTGACCTTCCGGTTTAAAATGAAGTATGGATTTTGGTCACTTCCGGTAAAACATTTTGCTAACTGAACGTTGTTATTATTCTGTAGTCAAATCTCTTAATGAATTCGACTAATAACCTAAAGTTTCAATTTTAGATTGTAATAATGTTAATGATAATGATGATGATACAAGAGTTGTCGAAATTGTTAACGATGATTCATAAAAGAATATTAAATGTATTTTAACGTTTGCAATAAATGATACAATACAATTCATGAATAAAATGCAACTCATAACCCAATAACCCTAGTACCCATCTAAAAAATGCGCGCCAAAATACGTTTTCACTTCTGTCGGCACTCCCGGAGTGCAACCCGGATTTTTTTTCTGCTGATCGAATTATTATATTGTTTTCGATATTCAATGTGTCTTATTATGGGGGTAGTGAATTGGTAGAGAATGGTAGAAAGAATGTTTTTTCGTAATCTATCGATAGTTTTTTATCAGCAAAGCATTCAAAAAGTTTACTCATGTCATTTTCTACGTTAGTTTTGAGGTCGTTCCAGCTGTCAGCACTATACAATATTGCTGTATCATCAGCGAAACAAACAAGGCTGCCACAAGTATCGTGACGCAATATACCATCAATGTATTTTGTGAAAAGGATTGGCCCCAGAACTATTCCTTGGGGTACTCCGCATTCCACGATCCTTTTTTCACTGAAAATATTATTAATTTTCACATATTGTTCTCTTTCTTTGAGATAACTCTCCATGAGACTAAATGTGTTTCCTCTGAAACTCATATCTTTTGAGGTTGTTAACACGGTGTCGAAGGCCTTCGCAAGATCCAAGAAGACATAGACTTGGTTTACTTTTTTACAGGTTCTCTGATATTTTGGACGTGAGGAAACGAATAGCATCTTGGGTAGAAACTGCTCCTTTGAATCCATATTGATTTCTAGAAATGATTTCATATTTTTAGAAATGATTTTATATATTTATGAGACCATTCTTGTTTTAGATATTTTTTCTAATATTTTTGTTATGTTTGAAATGAGTGTAATCGGTCTGTAGTTCATGACTTCATTTTTGTTTTCTTTTTTATAGACTAGTTTAATAACCCCTATTCCAAGTTCTTTGGGAAAACTTCCTGTTTCTATTATTTTATTTATAATGTAGGTTAGGAGAAATGCTATTTATGTTTTAATTTCTCTCAAGGATTCAGCTCTGATTTCATCATTACCGGGTGTTTTATTAATTTTTAGAGATGATATCGTTTCAATAATTTCCTTTTCTGTTGTGGGTTTCATGAATATAGAATGGGCAGACGATACTTTTTTCAGGGGAGAATTTATAGGTTGTTGTATTTTGTTCGCAAGATTTTGTCCAACCGAAAAGTAGTGATTATTGAAATAATCTGCAATCTCTTTCCTATCAGAAGTGAGATAACCTGATTCATTTTTTATCATTTTAACATTAATGTTTTTTGTCTCACCACAAATATCTTTTACCGACTCCCATAGCGCTTTGATGTCGATTTGGGATTTATCTACACGATTTTTGAGTTCTTGATGGAACTATTCAACATGTTTTTTATAACTTCTATAATATTCTTTCAAAATGAGGTTATTTGGCTCTTTTCGCATATTATGGAATAAGCTTTCTCTGGTATTGATGGAGTTTACTATCCCTTGTGTGATTGTGATCCATTGTTTGCGTTTAATGTTTTTGTGTTTTATTTTAAACGTTTCTGTGTGTTTAGTGATCAAGTTTTTTAATGAATTCAGAAAGCTTGTAAAGCTTTCGACGACATTTTTGGAGAGAGTATTAGACCAAAGATATCGAGTTTATTCTTTTTTCAATGATGTGTAATCAATTTACTTACGGTATTTGTCTGATACTTCATGTTCCTCGTTATTTTTGGAAGGGAGGGTGACGATTGTTGTGTAATGATCAGTAATAGCACTTTTTAGTAGAATAGGTAATATTTCATTCGAATTTTTTTTACAAAAATGTGATCAATGCATGTATCACTTTGTTGTTTGGTTACGGTAGTTATAACGGAATGATAGTCAAAATCGTAGAAGTTATTTAAATATTCCGTAATTATGTCATCTTCAACTAAGATATCCAGGTTGATATCTCCTAAAAATACATGATAGTCAGTACTGATTTCTGACACATTAGAGATATATTCGCGAAGATTGTTGACAAATATGTGTTCGTCTGTTGAGCGTGGACAGTATAAATCTGTTAGATGTATGGTTTTTTCATCTACTTTTAATGTGATCTGAATCGCTTTACAAATACCTATATCAATGATTTCATAATTATAGCATATATTTTCTCGTACGTAGATAACAACGCCATCGCATTCATTAATTTCTCCCTCGTTATACACTTCATCATAGCCATCTAATTTGAACATATTTAAATCTAAGATATTCCATGTTTCTGTGAGTATAATGCAGTGACAATGTTTATTTAGTTCACTAAGATATATTTCTAGTTCACTCAGATTTTTTGCAATACTCCTTATGTTCAGGTGAAGAATATTGAATATCTATTTTATATTTTCTCCAGATGAAATGAACTTTTTATAGTCATTATCAACTTGTTCAGTTTCAATAAGTTCATATTCATAGTCTCTAATATATGGATTCATATTACATACATACAAGTATATTTTTTTGAGTGATATTGTGATGGAATAACAACAACAATGTTAGAATATACAGTATAAGGTTATATTGAAAGTTTTCAGTTAATAGAGGGGAGAGGTAGTAAGAGCGTTGAAACTATTTGGCAGAGTATTTTCGCAGGTTTGGTTTTTCTCGGACTATTTCTTCGGTATTCTTTCTTGCTACGTTTGTTTTCGGAGTATTTGAGTTCTAATTTGAAGTAATATCGGAAAATGTCGAAATTTTGGTTTGTGTTGGCTTCAAAAATTTAAGAGTAGGTTCTTCTTCCAGATTATTTTTGTTTAGAATAGGAGGAGCTGGTGTGCCTGGATCACTTCGTGGTCTGGTGTTATTGAAAAATTCGTTTTCGTCTTCCAAGGTTTCGAGTTCAGTATCAGTGAAGATTTTATCATTCAGGTGGACTTCATTGTTCTTAATGAAGCAAATTTTATTTTCTTCTTGACTTGCGACAAGTAAATGTTTTCTTAATATTCCGTTTTCCGACCGCTGTTGTTCAGTAAGATCATGTCCTATATATCTTACGTATACCTGAAAATACTGCAGGATCATATATGTACCATACGCTAAAAGACATAAAGGACCAGGTGAATGAAAAAATAGAGAATCAGTTACCTACATGAAAATAATGAACAGCAATAAACAGCAAAGGTGGCACAGATGGCGCAGGTGGCACACACACACACACACACACACATCACTTTGTTTACTGAAATACTATGTTTGAAATAGTCTAGAGAAATGAATGAATGTGGTTTTTTGTGGAGGAACAACGTTTCTTGACATATTTTTTGGGTAACCTTCCACAGTCTGAAAATGAGAATATAATCAGGAAAATCTATACAAGTGTAGAAAGGGCAAACTAATTAGTTCACCCCGATATGTTATTGCGTTCACCAAATTATATTTTCTATAGAAAAATTATTCAATTAGTCAATAACTTGTTGTTTTCTGAATAACTTGTTGTTTTATCAATTTTTTTTAAAGAACCACATCAAGAGAGGAGAAAATGGAAAGAAACGGCCTGTATTCTTCTTTCCAATAACAACTGCTTTTCAACAAATTCTGTTGAAATGGATCATAGATGGTTACCTCTACTCAGAGAGGAAGTGAGATATGGTAGTATGCTAATAAACTGATCTGAACAACACCTCATATATCAAATGAGCTATACGTCACTCTCAAACTTTTTTGGCAGATCTCAATTGACATCCGTCTGCAAGAAAAAAATCCAAATTATTAAAACAAGTATAGGAGATTTAGAAGATTTTGAGAACGAGGCAGATATAGTCCCCGAAACGTCAATCAAAAACTATATAAAGAAGTATCTTTTGAATTAAAAAAAAAAATTAATAAGCAAATTCAGAAAACGACAAGTTGTTGACTAATTGAATCATTTTTCTATGGGAAATATAATTTGGTGAACGTAATAACTTATCGGGGTGAACTAATCAGTTTGCCCTTCCTACACTTGTATAGATTTTCCTGATTATATTTTCATTTTCAGACTGTGGAAGGTTACCCAAAAAACATGTCAAGAAAAGTCTAGAGGCCGTTTAACATGTGATATCTACGTCCAAGAGTGTTTATAATATACTTGCTGGTACACATGAATACCATTTTTTATGGCTAAATATCAATGTAGTATCCTCAAAACATTCACTGGTACATATGTGTACCAGGAGTCGCAAAAGGGTTGAAGGTTTATGCTACATCAACATTAGGACTCGTGTCGCCCCAATGTACATTTGTTGCATGAACTACTATTGTATACGAACTGTTGGAATGAAATACATGCAAAAATCATAACACAGAACATGTTTTAGAATATTTGTTCCAATAACAATGAGAATGAAAACTTTCTATCAGCAGAATTTATTCCGAAATTTCCAATTTTCATAACGGTCGTAGTAAAAGAATGTAGCTCGAATAGAAATATGATATTTTGGTTTTGTTTTATCTGAATTTCAACTTTCGGTACCTTCTAGAGAAAGACGAACTATATTCTCTTCGACGAATCTCTATCCTCACTGAACTACGTTGCAACAATTGTTTCAATTACCGTAACTGCAACTCTCGTGCAGTCTGAAATTTCTCTCCCGAGATTAGTGTGGAAAACGTTCACTCATTCCATCTGACCGAGATTTCCTTCGCTTCAAATCGTTAGGGAGGACATAACGAAATACAGGAAGCCATTTCGGGATGCAGGGGACAATTAAAAACCCATTAATCATGTCAATGCGTGGAAAACTTACGAAATAATGAGTTGTACTTCGAGTGGAAGGAAAAAGTGGACGATAAAAGTTTGTGGACTTATTTTTCGGTTAGTAGTCTGGCAGGAATTCTCGATTATCATTAAGAGCTACTTCTAAAACTGCAACTGATCATAATAAATGGATAATATCAATCATTTTGGGAAAAGTTCTTAATGTTTTTTTCAATTGGGCAGAAGATTGGTAATATAAACCAATAACACACATGAACAATATTTCATTTAGAGATTTATAACCTGATATGATGCCAAAGGCACTGTTCTCCTTGAATTACTATTGAACGTGGATGGAGTTTTTTGGCCTGCATAATTCTCTTTAGTAAGAACTTGGAAATGTGTTCCTGCAAATGAAAAAAAAAAATAAAAATTCAACCTATGTTCTTCAATAGATATTTTTATAGTCCACTTCATATAGTGACTTGGTGAAGTAGATCACATATCTATGATAGATAGATATATACAGTGACCGGCAGAAAAATTTTGACAAATATCGATACGTGCAATCGCTTCTGCATCAAAAGAAACCATAGAAGACGTTGCACAGTGCCGTTCGTCTTTTCGTGTTTGGCGTATTTTTTTAATTATGTCTCAAAACACACTTATTTGAAAAAATATCGAGAAATGTTATGCTAAAATTGTTCCAAATGACATTTCATAGCTATGTACATGTTTTGAACAAAATCTGAGTTCAATAAACAAAAATTAATTTTTTGCCATAAAAATAAACAAATTTGGAAAAATTTATTTCTGACAAAGAAACTCATTAGTAAAGCCAACATATTATTCAAAATAATATTTTGTAGAGATTCGCAAACTATTTCTATTTTATTCGGAGAAAATTTGAAATGTGTTAACTTGTCCTCATATGTGTTCAGCTGCTTCATAAGAGGCCACTGAAATATCTCCAGGACATTATAATCCCGATACTATTCATTATTGATAAAGAACAACCATGTATCTACACCATTTTGGTTTGAATAGCTTTTCTTGGGGCATCTCTAATTTTTGTTAACGCACAACAAATTGTAAAATCCCTTTTACAATGAAAAATAATATAAAAAAAACGATAAAAATACCTGGATGAATAATAACACTACTAAATCGTTCGACAACCCTTAGTAACATATTAGCATTATTAGTCAATTGCTTCATGGCCTCTTCGATCATGATGAAATCTGCGATGCACGCAACCATGATAATATTGTAGGTATGCATGATTCCAACAATTTGCCAAAAATCAATTTATTTTTTTGTTCGAATAATTTTTTATGAAAATTATGTAGATACAAGGGCATTTATCAATGATAAACAGTATCGGGATTATAATGTCCAGGAGATATTTCAGTGACCTCTCATGAAACAGCTGAACACATGGCCAATTCACAGATTTGAAATTTTCTCCGAATGAAATGCAAATCTTTACAAAATATTATTTAAAATAATACTGTAGGCCTAACTAATGACTTTCTTCGTCAGAAATGAATTTTTCCAAATTGATTTTTTTTATTGTAAAACATTTATTTTAATTTGTTTGATTAAGATTTTATTTAAAACATGTACATAGCTATGAAATGTCATTCTGAACAACTTTTCCGAATAACATTTTCCGATTGTTTTCTGAGTAAGTGTGTTTTGAGACATAATTTTCAAACTTTTTTAAATTCCCGCCAAACATGAAAAGACGAATGGCACTGTACAACGTCTTCTGAGGTTTCTTTTGATGCAGAAGCGATTGCACGTATGGATATTCGTCAAAATTCAATAATAAAAGAATTTCCCATATGATGCGTACTTTCTTCCGGCCACTGTAGATTCATTTGACTGTTTAAAATATGTTATATAAGTCAATCAAGAACTAAAATGTATTATGAAATAGTTGAAAATATTTGAAAGTGGAATTAAAATAAACGTAAACAACAAAATCTAAATATATTTCCAAAAAGTCAGTTATATTACTGAAACAGACATGCATACTCGATTATTCGTTGATGGAATAATAATATAATGATAACAATGTTTTTCTACATCCTTGGTTCTGAAGGATACACCAACCCTGGTGGTGTAACAACTGGAGTGCATCAAGGTGACCCTCTAAGCCCTCTACTATTTTCCTTATTCACTGCAGATATTGAGCAATTTTACTTAGCGAGGGATGCGAAAGGAATAAATCTAGATAATAAGCGGGAACTGTTGATGTTATTTTATGCGGATGACTTGGTTATTCTCTCTGAATCAGAAGTTGTACTTGGTAAAAATCCCAGAATTCTCGAGGAATATAGCGACCAACTTCTCATACAGGTGAACGTTAATAAAGCGAAAATAGTATCATTCTGAAGAGGAACGAGATTGGAGAAAAGCAGATGTTTGTACAAGATCAAACCAATTGATATTGTTGAAGAATTCGTCTATCTTGGTGTCTCCTTTTTTCTTCTTCTCTTTTCAATAGAATGTCACGAAAAACTGTTGAGGAAGCGAAGCATTAGCTCAGTGATAGCTCTGATGAGTAAAACCAGAGAAGACTGCTGGACATCGCGTATGCAACTACTCGACTCAGTAGTCCTCAGCATTGTAACTAGCTGACTTGGAGACAGATCGATGGCAGTACAATCTTCAATCTACAATCTACAGTTCTACCCAATTCTATCTGGGAGCTCAAGAGAATATATCAATATAAGAATGCAAATAAAGATAGCACAAATCAGAGTGTCAAACGAATACATATTGAAGCTCACTTTTCACGGGAGCACTTACCGTGTTAATCCAAGAGATAGAGTGCTGTGCCATTTGTAACCAACAAAGATATGAGACAATTGGACACCTACCTTTTGAATGTCTTATATACAGTTCAATTAGACCACACAATTCAAAATTCCTCTCAAACATTGAGAGCCTCATCGATGCACTCAATAATATAACCATTTGTACAACTTCATGAAATTGAGATCTTTTATCTAGAAAGAATAATCTATCATTATGAATATAATGAGCTCTCATAATTCATGAATCTCTCGCTTTCTTTCTATAAATAAAAACACTCAACACAATATACTCATAACTGTTTTACATACTGTTATTATATCTGTAAAAAAGCTGAATCCCTGTTATACAACTGTAAAGTTTTGAAAAACAATAAAGATCTATCTAGCTATCCACATAAAATTCCAAAATGAAATAAACATGACATGACATTCATCATATTTGTAAATAAACGGAATATCACCAAGGCAAAAGTTACTTGTTTGTGATTAGATATTATATAACATAATATATAATATTATATTTTTTGTGTAACAATGTATTATGGCAATATTTTTCAAAATAATACATTCTTTTGACACATGTCGGATAAGTAGGTATAGCGAATCTGGTGGTATACACAATTTGGGTAATTTTGGACAAATCGAATGACTATAAAAAATTTGTTAGGTATAGACGAATCTGGTGAGTATAAAAGGAATCGGGTGTAACACTCTGTGGGGTGTTGTTATGGTTTTTATTTTGACCCTAGTGTAAGTATATATTTTTTTGGTGAATTATATCTTAGTTAATCAGAAATTCTCATATTCATTCATGAAAGAATATTTCGTTTGCCACGATAGAATATTATCGAGATTTAGACGTGCTTTTGTTTTATCATTGAGGTGAACCACATGTACAGAAATTGTTCGTATTGATGCAAATGAAAAAGGTTTAATGAATTCTAGAATTATTGGTAATGATAAAATAAGAGATTTTGCGGGAAGTATGGATTCCATTTGTTTTATTGATGAAAAAGTTAATTATAAAAATGAAAGTATGAGCTCTTTTATAGAAATAAATTTGATGTTGATTGGTGCTTTGAAATTTGGTTTTTTTTTTGAAGTAAGATATGATTTATTTTCCATCTTATTTCATTGAGATTGTTTTATCGATGAATTTCGACCTGTATTATATTTTTTTGATATATTTTTCTTATTCAATAGAAGTATTGAAGTTATTTTTGTGTATTATTTGAAACCATAGGGGAAAAAATTAATCGAGAAGTAAAGATTATGAATTTTTTATATATCGCAGATTTAGAGAAATTTTACTTGAAGAAAAAGTACTATTTATTTATTGGAAAAGAAAAGTTATTCCAAAAAAGACCTCGCATATTAAGCCGAAGGTCAACTCTGTGTCCTGAAAGACAGGTGACTAAATTTTGGCCAACCGGCTGGTGAGAGCTGACCGTATAATATAAAGAATATTACATGTATTCTTTTATTATCATTAGAAATGAAAAAACAGATATTGTGACTATATTGGACGAGAGGAGTTGAGATTATACCGAGTGTCCACGGAAGGTGGCTCGCCCCTACAACTTTTTTATTTTCGGAGTTAATGAAATGAAATTTGAAGGATCTGTTCAATGCATTGAACTGCATTTTTTGACAAGTATTTCAACTTCATGCAAATTCCGGATTCACCGGAAGTGACCTGAACTTTAGATTTTCAAATGGGACACCTGGTATGTTTTCAGTTTTTCTGTCTCCATATGACATTTAAAATACAACCATGTATCATTTGTTACTGTTCGTAACTGGTTTTTGTTTTTTTCGAAATAAATTTTTATTCTAGAGGGCTATGGATACGTTCAAATAACTAATTTCAGCCCTTAAATGTTTGTACAAATACAACTTTACTGTTTTCGATAAAAATGTTTCAGCTATGTGACGCTTGATTTAAAAAAAATTATAACTTTTTTTTCAAATGGCGACATGGTGGCCCGTCGGGTTAGAAAGAAAAAGCATTTTATTACGATTAATTTGATACCGCACTCTATTAGGTTGTAAGAAAACTCTCCATAAAAAACTGAAAATACCATAACGTTAGAACTTCTCTAAAATGAGCACCTGTTGAAAATGAAATAATTATATTGAAACTACCTATTTACATATCTTTAGGGTACCAGATGTTCAAAGTGGCCTCCATCTTGTTGCTGACAGAGGCGAACTTTTCCTATTGTTGCTGATACAACGTTTCCCAACTGTCTTGGTGTAATTCTATGGATAGCTGCCCGTACTTTGTCCTCTAATTAATGTCGTGTGGCAGGAGGTACATCATAAACCTTGTTTTAAATAGATCCCTATGAAAAAAATCTAGAGGCGTAAGGCCGGGTGACCTGAAAAGTTTTTTAAAAAGGAATAAATAAAGGTATAAATTGAAAACAACCCTATTTTACCTCGCCGGCCACCTAACTGGACCCATATTTCCACTCCAGTTTTCGTTGTGTTTCATGCAAATATTCCGTAACTGCCCTCAGGTTGTGTGGTGGAGCACCATCTTGTTGATGAAATAATCCAACTCGATTTATTAATGGAACTCCGTCCAAGAAATGCTCAATTTCCTGCGTGAGGAAACTTAGATATCTGGCCCCTGTAAAAAAAAAATATAGGGCTTAAAATTCTGTCCCCTAAAATCCTAACCTGAATTGAAACCAAACCGTTCTTGGAAAGTTCCTTCCTCCATCAAGTGTAAATTTGCATCGGACCAATATATCGCTTATTATTTCTGTTGAAATGTCCCAAATTAGTGAAACGGCTTTCGTCAGTATACAGAATTATATATGGAAATGTGTCATCCCCCAAATTTTTTCCAAAGAACCAACTGCAATACTCAAGTCTCCTTGCATTATCGTTTTGGTACAGGTGCTGGTGTAGTTGATATTTGAATGAATGATATTTGTTTCTTCAAAATGTTAGCTGCAGAAGACTTCGAAATGTCACATTCTCTTGCGATCTCCCAGAGTGACGTATTAATATTTACAAGAACGTATGCCTGAACATCTATTTCTTTTTCTTCACTCACAACAAACGACTCGTTTCTCTCATTATCAGGCTCATTTCGCATTTTTTGAACCAGTTTTGGAAAATAGTGCCGGGTCGGGTGACGCCGATGTAGTCTAGTCAACAAGTGCTTTTTGGACCAACTTTTTTCAGCAGTCTCCGATAATTATGATCGAGGTGTCATTCGATTCGAAATGACATCTAGATAATTTATGAAGGAAATTAAGTTCCGCTTGCAAAAATTGTAAAAGTTATTAATAATTAACTAAAAAAAAGGGGGCTTTAGTTTTTTGCAAATATCTCAAAAAACTAATGAAGATTTTTCAAATCTGAAACAAGGTTCAAAAAGAAGAGGAAATTTACCATGAAAAGTTTTGATTCTCGGAATTGTAGGATTGATATTTATAATTTTCCCAGAGGGATGAAAATACGGCCGAAAACGGGTTCTCTGGCTTGGGCAAGCCGCGCCCACTTTGGACACTTTAACAATAAAAATTATTTAAGCATACTAAATATGTAAATAAAAAATTGAAAAAATTCAGACACTAACTGAACAGATGAATGAAGAATAATCCGCTCGAAAAAAAAAATTATCACAATTTTCCAATTAGTTATTCAATAGTTAATTAATAATTTTTTTGGCTTGAACATGAACATTGCAAGTGTGATAATTGTTAAACTATAAATTTAAGATTATTTTCCTCTCTTGGAGCAATTTTCGAAAAGCTTCAGAATAGAACCCCGTTGGAAAAATTGAAAAATTTTCATTTTTCAGTTTTTTATTAATAATTTTTGTTGTTGCAAAATTAAATACTTAAATTAATAATTGAAAAAAATGTTTTTTTCCCATATTATCAACGATCCGTGCTATCAGAAACTGCATAGAAATAATTTTTAAATTTTTTTTATCTCTAATTGTTTAAAAAATTGTTATAAACAAATGCGTTGTTTATAAGATAATTGAAATTTTTTTCATGGAATTCCTATATTTGATACAAATACTGATTTTTAAAAGAAAAATTGTTCCATAAAAATTTTTTTTTATTGCTTGAAAAGGCATTTGTTAATTAACAATTATTTTCTCCAACTTCTAATCAATATTAAGGAACCATCTTTTCTTTAAAAATCATCATTTGTTTTTCTTTTTGATATTAATAGAAAAAATCATTTTATTTAATTTTTCATTGTTTATTCAATAAAAAATTTGTTATAAACAAATAAATTTTTACCTTATATTTTTTTTCTATTCTATTTCTGCCACAAAAACAGACATGTTTTTTTTTTTATTATTATAATTTTTTTAATTTTTAAATATAAGTTCTCTGTAACTTCGTCATTCTTACCTGGTTTTTCATCCTTAAAATTATTATAATTTAGAAACTAATGGAGATACGATGATAATATTTGGGACTTATTTATTCTCCATTAGATAAAGAACAAATTCAGCTGAAAAGTTTAGTTGTTACTTATTTATTTATTGAATTTATAGCAATTGTCGATGAAAAATACTTGGGAGGAATTAGAAAGTAATTGTAATTATTATTAGGTGACCGTTGATAATTACTCGTAGACATGAGGGTCTATTATAATAAAATGAGATTTTAATGATGATGGATATGAACGTGCATAAAATAATCTGTTTATTGATTGAACTTAAATTTATTAGAGACTCTATTGTAATATTTCAAAGAAAAAAAATTAAGATTGTCATTCATAAACTTTTACAAACATTAAAGAAACAGAACCTGAAAATAAAAATCTAGATATTCGTGAATTTTCCTGGTATAATTAAGTGATATCAAAATGTAAAAGGTAAAAATGTTGAGTAATGAACAATAATTGATAAGATACTTGAATTTTAAGGATGAAAAACCAGGTAAGAATGACGAAGTTACAGAGAACTTATATTCAAAAATTAAAAAATTATTAATAAAAAAAATTAAAAAAAAAAAATTATGTCTGTTTTTGTGACAGAAAGTAGAATAGAAAAAAAAATAAGGTAAAAATTTAGTTGTTCATTGCATAAACAATGAAAAATTAAATAAAATGATTTTTTTTTTAATATTGAAAAGAGAAACAAATGATGATTTTTAAAGGAAAAATGGTTCTTTGATATTAATCAGAAGTTGGAGAAAATAATTGTTAATTAACAAATGCGTTTTTAAGCAATAACAATTTTTTTTATGGAACAATTCCCCTTTAAAAAATCATTATTTGTATAAAAGATTGAAATTCCATGAAAAAAATTTCAATTAACTTATAAACAACGCATTTGTTTATAACAATTTTTTAAACAATTGGAGATAAAAAATTTTAAAAAGTATTTCTATGCAGTTTCTGATGACATGAAAACGGATCGTTAATAATTTGAAAAAAATCATTTTTTCAATGATTAATTTAAGAATTTAATTTTGCAACAACGAAAGTTATTAATAAAAAACTGAAAAACGATTTTTTTTCAATTTTTTCAACGGGTTTCCATTCTGAAGCCTTTCAAGAATTGTGCTCCAAGAGAGGAAAAAAATCTTAAATTTTTAGTTTAACAATTATCACACTTGCAATGTTCATGTTCAAGCCGAAAAAAATTATTAATTAACTATTGAATAACTAATTGAAAAATTGTGATAAATTTTTTTCAAGCGGATTATTCTTTATTCATCTGTTCAGTTAGTGTCTGAATTTTTAAATTTTTTATTTTCATATTTAGTATGTTTAAATAATTTTTATTGTTAAAGTGTCCAAAGTGGGCGCGGCTTGCCCAAGCCAGAGTACCCGTTTTCGGCCGTATTTTCATCCCTCTGGGAAAATTATAAATATTGATCCTACAATTCCGGAAATTGGAATTTTTTTTAGGAAATTCCATCTTTTTTTTTAATCTTTTTTCAGATTTGTTTTTTTTTATTGGTTTCTGAGATATTTGCAAAAAACCAAAGCCCCCATTTTTTTTAGTTAATTGTTAATAACTTTTACAATTTTTGCAAGCAGAACTTCATTTTTTTCAAAAATCATCTAGATGTCATTCCGAATCGAATGACACCTCGATCATAATTTTCGGAGACTGCTGAAAAAAGTTGGTCCAAAAAGCACTTGTTGACTAGACTAATGAGGATATCTCTGTGCGTAGAGACGTGCAGCATCGGTTGAATTTTGCCTACACTCTCCAAAAACTAATAACATATCAACTTTTTCAGTTCTTGTATAAATATTGTTATTTTCCATGATTTTCAAACAACGAGGTACACAATAACTACCTAATTGACTTTTAGAAGAGATTTAAAATAACATGTCGACACGTCAATTTTTACCGCAACAATTTAATGATTTTGTTTCAGTTGTGTTGGTCACAGGCTACTCGATGATATCAAATCTTATTTTGATCCCAATAAGATTCCTCATTTAATGAAAGTTCTAACTTTATATTTTCAGTTTTTTATCGAAAGTTTTCTTACAACCTAATAGAGTGCGGTATCAAATTAATCGTTATAAAATGCTCTTTTTTTCTAACCCGACGAGCACCATGTTGACATTTGAAAAAAAATGGTTATAAGAGTTTTAAAATCAAACGTCACATAGCTGAAACATTCCGATCGAAAACAGTAAAGTTGTATTTTTACAAACATTTTAGGACTGAAATTAGTTATTTGAACGTATGCATAGCCCTCTAGAATAAAAATTTATTTCGAGAAGAGAATTAAAAAACGATTGCAAACAGTAACACATGATACATGGTTGTATTTTAAATGTCATATGGAGACAAAAAAACTGAAAATATACCTATTCAAAAATCGAAAGTTTATGTCACTTCCGGTGAATCCGGAATTTGCATGAGGTTGAGTTACTTGTCAATTAATGCAATTTCATGCATTGAACAGATCCTCCTAATTTCATTACATTATCTCCGATAACAAAAAAGTTATAGGGGCGAGCCACCTTCCGTGGACACTCGGTATAGGAAAGTATAGAGATTTTATTATTATATGTTCGGAAAAAAGTAAAGTAATCTAAATTAAATATTTTTTTGTTTACGAAATGAAAGAACAATCAATTGACGACTCCTACATAGTGATTCGGCGAGATTGAAACAGTATATATAATTTTTTTAAAATGTAAGAAAATATTATATATTTTCTAAATTTTTTAAAAAAAAAAAACAACAACGGTCTGTTGTCAGGTTGTACATTGGTGATATCGGTGGGATACGTTATACAGTTATTATTTTTCATGAAAAATTAAAAAACACTCAATCATACCAGTGTTATACGGGCAAGTGAGCACATATCGAGTAAGTATCGAAAATCGGATGAGTGAGAGAAAACTTGTCGATACTCGTGATAATGTCAGTGATACGCGTGATCTGATGAGTTCAGAAGCAATTAAATAAAATAAACCGCTTTCAAGATATGACATCTCTCAATTACACGTCAGACATACCCAGAAGTGAACACGTGAAGATTTCCCTTTACGCTGACGATACGGCCTTACTTTCTTCTTCAGCCGACCATCTGATGGGTGTCGTCTATTTGCAGAATGTATTAGACGACCTTCAGCAGTGGTATTTGGAGTGGAAAATAAAGCTGAATCCTGACAAAGCGCAGGGTCGCAAAAGTAACAACCCAGAGAGAGGAGTGACTGTCTCTGGAAGGGAGATTAATTGGTTGGAGCAGGTCAAGTACCTCGGAGTTACATTGGATCGCCGACTCACCTGGAGGCCACACGTTAAATTGATAAAAAATAAAATACATAAGAAAATCGCATCACTCTATCCGTTAGTAAACAGGAAAAGTAAACTTTTTCTGAAAAATAAAGTTATGATCTACAAAATGGTTTTCAGACATGTCATTCTTTATGCCTCAGCAGCCTGCAGCCTGCAGAATGAGCATTCGCGTCCTGGAACGGGCGCAAATGAAAGTTCTGCGTATGATAACGAACGCTCCGTGGTACGTGCGGAACCAACGGATACTTGAGGACTTAAATCTGCCTTCCATCAGGAGTATCATCAGAGAACGCAATCAGAGAGTATTTGATTGTGCAACAGCCCACGAGAATCTTCTTGTGAGGAAAGCCACTGATTACAATATAGACGACCCCTCGCGTTTTAAACGTCCCAGGCGCTCTCTGGAGTGATGGGCTATTTATTAATCCATACAGGGTAGTGAAAGGTGCATCCTCTTTATAAATTAATACTTTTCAAACTTTCAGATAAAAAATTATTTCTCAGCTATTTTTGAGAATCACCACCATTCTTCTCTAGTCCTTGTCCAATCAAAATTCAAATTTCGTGAATGGCTGTAGCCCACTTGTTTTTATGTTGAAAGAGTAAGAGCCTTAGAAAAAAAAAATAGAATTAAACGGTTTTCTTCACATAAAGGATTCAATATAAAATTGAACCAGAAAATGGTAGATCTCAGGTGAAAAACAACTACTTTCCTGGCAAATACCACGCAGAACGTTGAATGATATTCACCTGAAAACCCATGCATACTTCCATATAATATCAATAGACATTGAATGCAAATGTTTCTTTCTGATAAGCTCGATTAGGTTTAATTTATGTCGTGTTCACCTAACAATCCGCATACCGGTTTCAGGCTTCTTGGCCCTCATCAGTACGGAGTAGTCAACCAGCCAAAGGTCCAAAGAACTCTGGCTGAAGTGAGACACAACGTAAACAAACCATCATCGAGCTTGTAACACCTATAGGTACGCCGGAAAAGATAAACTTTAACTGGCGGTACCTAGTGACAGAAAGAAACACTCCGAAAATCTCCCACCTCGATATAAGATTCCTTCTCAGTAGGAGTGGCAAGCCCGTCTAGCATATAGTGAAAGATAAGTGCCATGTGAAGTGGAATGAATAGAAAAATCGAATTAAACTGTTTTCTTCACATAAAGGATTCAATATAAAATTGAACCAGAAAATGGTAGATCTCAGGTGAAAAACAACTACTTTCCTGGCAAATACCACGCAGAACGTTGAATGATGATGAGGGCCAAGAAGCCTGAAACCGGTATGCGGATTGTTAGGTGAACACGACATAAATTAAACATAATCGAGCTTATCAGAAAGAAACATTTGCATTCAATGTCCATTGATATTATATGGAAGTATGCATGGATTTTCAGGTGAATATCATTCAACGTTCTGCGTGGTATTTGCCAGGAAAGTAGTTGTTTTTCACCTGAGATCTACCATTTTCTGGTTCAATTTTATATTGAATCCTTTATGTGAAGAAAACCGTTTAATTCGATTTTTCTATTCATTCCACTTCACATGGCACTTATCTTTCAGTAAGAGCCTTAGTATACACTCGAATATAATATTGATAGTAGACCCTGAGACATATATCAATTCAGTCACAATACAAATTGATAATCAATCATCTGAAGTATTTCAAATCGACCATAAAATTTTCCAGTCTCAATAATCCAAATTTTGAGTTTGAATATCATTATTCAACATTCTGACGAAATTCGAGCATTGACGCCACTCTCGGTATATCAACACAGTCTGTATTCTGGTGAATCACTTCAAGAGGCACTGAAGGGCTTGAATTCGAACAAAGAACAAAGCATCCCACGAACGCAATAGTTTCATCCCGAAGATTTATATGGTCGTCGGTTTCCTTATCCGGTTCGTGTGTCGGCAACCGGAAGAGTGACTAGCGCCACACGCCGTTCGATCATTAAACTACAGTATACACTTATCGCTCATCGACACTCTGAGCTTAAAAATATTGGTGGCAGTGGCAGTCTTACTACAACGTAGATTATTATTTACAGTAGATATGGAACAAGCTGTTTCCACTTTCTAATTGGGTATTTCATCACTTCTTTGTCATACTATCAAATAATTTCCCACTCAAATTATTATTTTGGAACGCTACTAGAAAATACTTACTACCCAATCGCCTCCCTCGGCCACCCACCTGTGACGCTCATGAAGGTGAAACACAAAGCGGCAGTTTATAGCGCTAAGGAATAGTGAAATATGATTTATATAGTGTCGGTACGGCAATTAATTCTTTGGTTTTATTGGCCGGAGACTTTGGGGTGCTTGTTTGGTGGGGTGAGTCAGCTAAAAGGCGCTATACGACTTTCGAAAATATGGAGTTGGCTGAGTGCTTACAAAGGAAGGTAAACACGTTTACTTGGGGTTTTTGTGAAGTTCTGAAGGTGATTGCAGTAAATATGTCGATGGAGGGATGGGAAAGGGGGATGTGCTGTGAATCATCTGATTTTATGTGGAAAAATGTACTAGGGGATTGAGAAAAACGATCTTATCCTAACACATGGAGATATGGTTTATTTTTTCCACTTGGTAATGAAGATTAGAGATAGAATAACGTATATATATATATATATATATATATATATATATATATATATATATATATATATATATATAATATATATATATATATATATATATATATATATATATATATATATATATAAAAGAGAGTAATATCGAGGGACTGTTGAAAAAAATATGGAAGGAATTTAATGGACATAGCCCTCAGAGAAAAGTGCTAACCTGTAGACACTGTTTCGGCCTCGGCCCTCATCAGTACGATGGAGAAGTGCAAGGATGAACAACACTTGGTAAAAAACGACAAATCAACGGAGTCAACAAGCAGAAGCCAGCCGCTCATTTGTGATTTCGGTCAGCAGACCCTGAATTCCAGGGCAACAACCAACGTCACCACGGAGGCAGCTCTAGCTACCTGCGTGACATCCGAGTCCAGGAATATAAATATGAAAGAGAGTAATATCGAGGGGACTGTTGAAAACAATATGGAAGGAATTTAATGGACATAGCCCTCAGAGAAAAGTACTAACCGTAGACACGTGTTTCGGGCTCTCGGCCCTCATCAGTACGGTGGAGAAGTGCAAGGATGAACAACACTTGGTAGAAAACGACAAATCATCGGAGTCAACAAACAGAAGCCAGCCGCTCATTTGTGATTTCGGTCAGCAGACCCTGAATTCCAGGGCAACAACCAACGTTACCACGGAGACAGCTCTAGCTACCTGCGTGACATCCGAGTCCAGGAATATAAATATGAAAGAGAGTAATATCGAGGGGACTTGTTGAAAAGGGAAACATTCTCAATTGAATATTGATAGAAAGATTTTTCTGTGAATTGAAAAAATCCACAGAAAAATCTTTCTATCAATATTCAATTGAGAATGTTTCCCTTTTTAACATGAATACCCCACAAGAGGTTATCTTGACGATGGAAGATAGTGACTAAAGTTTATCTTTCAGTCGCAGATGATTCCACATCTGATTTCATGAACATCCTGTTTATATTTTCAACAAATCAATCGAGGGGACTGTTGAAAACAATATGGAAGGAATTTAATGGACATAGCCCTCAGAGAAAAGTGCTAACCGTAGACACGTGTTTCGGGCTCTCGGCCCTCATCAGTACGGTGGAGAAGTGCAAGGATGAACAACACTTGGTAGAAAACGACAAATCAACGGAGTCAACAAACAGAAGCCAGCCGTACTGATGAGGGCCGAGAGCCCGAAACACGTGTCTACGGTTAGCACTTTTCTCTGAGGGCTATGTCCATTAAATTTCTTCCATATTGTTTTCAACAGTCCCCTCGATATTACTCTCTTTCATATTTATATTCCTGGACTCGGATGTCACGCAGGTAGCTAGAGCTGCCTCCGTGGTGACGTTGGTTGTTGCCCTGGAATTCAGGGTCTGCTGACCGAAATCACAAATGAGCGGCTGGCTTCTGTTTGTTGACTCCGTTGATTTGTCGTTTTCTCCAAGTGTTGTTCATCCTTGCACTTCTTCACCGTACTGATGAGGGCCGAGAGCCCGAAACACGTGTCTACGGTTAGCACTTTTCTCTGAGGGCTATGTCCATTAAATTCCTTCCATATATATATATATATATATATATATATATATAGAACAGTGACCGGCAGAAAGTACGCATCATTTGGGAAATTCTTTTATTAATAAATTTTGACGAATATCGTAATGTGCAATCGCTTCGACATCGAAAGCAACCCCAAAAGACGTTGTACAGTGCCGTTCGTCTTTCCGTGTTTGGCAGGAAATTTAAAAAATTTAAAAATTATGTCTCAAAACATCTTATTTGGGGAAATATTGATAAATGTTAATTGGAAAAGTTGTTTAGAACGACATTTTATAGCTATGTACAAGTTTTGAAAAAAATCTGAGATATAGAAATAAAAATCAATTTTTTGCCATAATAAAAATTTCAATTTGGAAAAATACATTTTAGACAAAGAAACTCATTAGTAAGGCCAACAGTAATATTTAAAATGATATTTTGTAAATATTCGCAAGCTACTTCTATTTCATTCGGAAAAAAATTGAAATCTATGGATTTGCCATGTATTCAGCTGCTTCATAAGAGGTCACTGAAATATCTCCAGGACATTATAATCCCGATACTGTTCATTATTAATAAGGTTCCTTGTATCTACATAATTTCAAATTGAATTTTTCATTCAAACAAAAAATAAATTGATAAATTGTTTGGTTTATAATCATTTCAGCTTCTAATTTTAATATAAAATGTAATTATGTAAAAAATTCAATCAGTTTTTTGTTCTAATAAAAAATTCATATTTAAATTCTGTAGATACATGGTTCTTTGTCAATAATAAACAGTATCGGGATTATAATGTCCTGAAGATATTTCTGTGACCTCTTATGAAGCAGCTGAACAAGATTTAAAATTTTCCTCGAATAAAATAGAAGTAGCTGGTGAATCTTCACAAAATATTATTCAAAAATAACTCTCGGGCTTTTCTAATGAGTTTCTTTGTCAGAAATGTATTTTTCCAAATTGAAATTTTTTTCATGGCAAAAGTTGATTTTTATTTTTTCATCTCAGATTTTTTTCCAAACTTGTACATAGCTATAAAATGTCGTTCTTAACAACTTTTCCAAATAACATTTTTCAATATTTTCTCAAATAAGTGTGTTTTGAGACATAATTTTATATTTTTTCAAATTTCCCGCCAAACAAGAAAAGACGAACGGCACTGTACAACATCTTTTGGAGTTACTTTTGATGCAGAAGCGATTGCATGTATCGACATTTGTCAAAATATTATATTAAAAAAAATCCCATATGATGCGTACTTTCTGCCGGTCACTGTATATATATATATATATATATATATATATATATATATATATATATATATATATAATTAAGATTATATACACATCGTGTTGAAATGCGGAAGGAAGAAAATATTGCCAATCTGCTACAAGAATTCAAAAAATAAATTCGGATAAAGTTTGATTTTTGGGAGACTTCAATTGTACACAATTCATCAATAACAATTTGGAAGATGGTAGAACTTGCACAATCACAAATCTGTTGGCCTTCTTAAATATGAAACATTGTTATAATATTTTAAATTACCACAATAAATTGTCAGATCTTGTAATGGTAATATTAATTGTCTATAACCCGTGAGTGATTAACATTGTGAATGAGGATCTCTACCTTCTAATATCCATCCATTTCTATCGAACTCTCAGTACTTACCACAAAAAGTCGTAACTTCAGTACAAATACCAACCGCAGATCATATAATTTAAAAAAAGCAAATGATTACTCTTTAAATGTAATGCATATTCTAAAGAGGTTATGTCACTGGTTTTGACATGGTGGCGTAATCGGTATTTTTTTCAAATTGGAATAGATGTCTTGTGATACCTCATCAGAGAGGCCTTTCAATACTGCATTCAATGATAATAATTAATTAGATATTTTTTTACAGGGTGAACAAAAACTAATATTTTATTTCAATAAGAGAATAACTTTATATCCAACAAAATAGAACAGTTAAATAAGATGTTCGAAATGCCATCCACCAGTCTTTCGACAATAAGCAAATCTACGGACACATTCCTCTTGCACATTGCGAATAACTTCCGGAGTAATTCTGTTAATTTCGATCCTAATTCGATTTTTCAACTCTTGTTGATTTTGCGGCCTATCTACATATACCTTCGATTTCAAATAACCCCACAAGAAAAAATCCAGGGGCGTGAGATCTGGAGATCTTAGGGGCCACTCTATCGGTCCGCGTCTACCAATCCACCTCCTAGGAAAACAGTTATTCAAAAACTCGCGAACATCACGTGCATAGTGCGGGGGTGCACCATCTTGTTGCAACCAAATAATTTCATTTGGTGAGTTAGTTTGGAAAAATATATTTTAATTATTATTACATTATGATTATGAAATTCTTGTATTGTCATCGGTCCTTGATATGTGTGACAAATTTCAGATTGAAAAATCGAATTAAACGGTTTTCTCCACATAAAAGATTCAATATAAATTGAACCAGAAAATGGTAGATCTCAGGTGAAAACAAAATTTCAGATTATTCGGAAGATTGGAAGTGGGTGAATATTTACTTCCAAGATTTTATTACATTGTGAGTTATTCAGTTACAAGTAAAGATAATAAAAGCGTGTTAAAAAATGCAAAATTTTACTTTTTTGAGACAAGGCTCTAATCCCTTAGACTGCCCTGACAGACTAGTGAGTCAGTGCTCTACTACACCAATGTATCCTTTCCAAATATTAATAGTTAGTCTGAAATGGAAACAAAATACAATCACAAATTAATGCCATAATAGGCAAGTTAGTGTCAAATAAATGTCAGTTGAAATATCAACAAATATTCTTCACAAATTCTAGGTGAAAAGGTTCTAAAAGTAAACTAGGCCACTTTAAGTGAAACCCAACGCATAGAAATTTTAATTTTTATTGGATGCGGAGATAGAACCAGAACTCATCAAGAGGTATGCCACTTGTTCAATGCGAAGTATCCAAATAGACCTATCAGTCGTTCAACAGTCAGTAAGATTGAGAAGAAATTTAGAGAAACTGGTCATGTCAAACATATTCCGAATGCTGGACGTCCTAAAATAGAAGAAAACGTGAAACTTGATGTTCTATTGGGTGTAGAGAATAATCCTCACAATACTTCACGACAAATTGCAGCAGACCTTCACATATCCCAAAGTTCTGTATTACGTATTCTAAAAGCAGAAAAGTACCATCCATACAAAGTACAGCTACATCAACAACTCAATGATGATGATCCCGATCGCCGTGTGGAGTTCTGTGAAATAATGCATGATTTGTGTAACCGCAATCCACGTTTTATAAAACAAATTCTGTTTGCCGATGAGGCTACGTTTTGCCTAAATGGTTCAGTAAATCGTCAGAATTGCAGATATTGGAGTAGGGATAATCCTCACTGGATGATGGACGGGCATACTCAATACCCTCAGAAAGTCAATGTTTGGGCAGGGATAATGAACCACAGGATTATTGGCCCGTATATTTTCGAAGGAAATCTCACAGGGGAGCGTTACTTGGAATTTTAAAGAAATGAACTCATACCTAGCCTTGCCGATATTTTTCCAAACGCCAACAATCCTAACTCACCAAATGAAAGTATTTGGTTGCAACAAGATGGTGCACCCCCGCACTATGCACGTGATGTTCGCGAGTTTTTGAATAACTGTTTTCCTAGGAGGTGGATTGGTAGACGCGGACCGATAGAGTGGCCCCCAAGATCTCCAGATCTCACGCCCCTGGATGTTTTCTTGTGGGGTTATTTGAAATCGAAGGTCTATGTAGATAAGCCGCAAAATCTACAAGAGTTGAAAAATCGAATTAGGATCGAAATTAACAGAATTACTCCGGAAGTTATTCGCAATGTGCAAGAGGAATGTGTCCGTAGATTTTCTTATTGACAAGAGACTGGTGGTTGGCATTTCGAACATCTTATTTAACTGTTCTATTTTGTTGGATATAAAGTTATTCTCTTATTGAAATAAAATATTAATTTTTGTTCACCCTGTAAAAAAATATCTAATTAATTATTATCATTGAATGCAGTATTGAAAGGCCTTTCAGATGAGGTATCACAAGACATCTATTCCAATTTAAAAAAATTACCGATTACGTCACCATGTCAAAACCAGTGACATAACCTCTTTAGAATATACATAAAAAAATCGGCATTTTAAAATAAAAATCGACCTATTTCAGGATTTTTGTCAAAAGTACATGGCTTGCGAAATATCGAATTTGTTCCATAATTTTCGACGCGCACTGTATAATGATTTTTTGTCTACTAAATTGGGTGTTTTGAAAACCACTGAAATTAACATCGATCTGTGGAAAGTTTCTATAGTAGATTTTATGAAATCCTGAATACCCACATAACCACTTTCTGAAAATGTCAAACATAAATATCCAGTCTGATTTCCAAGCGAGGTTATAATATTTATTTGAGAGAAAGCCGAGTTACACAGAAGGTATTAAATCACAGGAAGTGTTGGTTGTTTAGAATTTAGTGGACTTAGGAAAATTAATATCAAACAAAAAAAATCGTGTGCGGTCGCGGTTTGCAGTATAGTTATTGACTGCTAGAAATCGTGACGTAATACCAAGCAATACAATACCTATACATCCTTTTTTCAAACTCCTCCGATACAGTAAAATGTATTCCATTCCTGATAATACTATTCGTGATATTCAATGTAAACCTTAATCCAACTTCGGCATGCAAAAGATAAGAAATTATGTCCAAAAAGGATATAATCATCTGAACAGATGTCATATAGAAATATAAAAGAAACAAAAATATTCTCTACGTATTACCACTCAACTATAATATCCGACTTATATTCGCATAGATATCCTACCATTCATGTATCGAGGGTAATATCATAAGTGCTGGCGATTTATCTCTCAATTTTTTTTGAAATTTTCAAGAAAGCATTTTGCCTGGAAATGTTACCGAGTGCAATTTGCGGTCCTATTATCTGATTAAAACACAAAAGTAAAGCTTGAGTAGTTTAACCTTGAAATAAAAAAAAATGCGATAAAATCCTCTAGCACGAATGATATTTGATGAGAATATTTCCCGAATCACATTTAAAACTGGATAAAATTGGCAAAATTCATGTTATATTTGAATTTTCAGCTGGGAAAGCAACATAAATTTTTTTGGATCCAAAATCGAAGGAATCGTGTTCGAATAATTACCGTTTTCAAATGCTTCGTTTCACAGATTCATTCATTCACAATGATCATTCACTGCTCTTGAACTCACCCCTAAAACCTGAAATATATATACATCAGATCTGGAACCGATTAAAAAAAAAGGTTCCTCGGCATGGGATCGAATCTGAGCCTACTGCGTGAGAGACTATCATACAAGCCGCATAAAAGAACTTCGTTCCAAAAATCGTGTGAGGACTGGGGATCCCCGTCAGGAATGAAGTTATTCACTCTTCTTTTCTGTTCTGAAACTGTTTTTGACGCTGAGCATATGATTTTACTCTTTACTCTCTGTAGTGTATATAAATAGTAAATGGTAAATGAATCACATGTACATTGAACATATGTAAACAGAAAATATTTGTATCAAGTTATACAATTTTATTAACTCACATAAGAACTTGCTGCACTTTCCCCCTCTCGAATCTTCATTGCAAAATTGTTATAATCACACAATATAACTCACGTATGATTTAAAACAAAAAAACAAATAACAAATATAATTTCATGTGCTACAAATACACGAATAATTTCAAAGACCAAGCGGAGCTGCCGCAAAACAAGGGACTACGAAGCCAGAGGTCACGACTATATTTTTTAAATTTATTTATATTTTATGTTCGCTGATAATACTATTTGTTATATTATATCAAATTGACGTGCTACATATTTAATGTTAACAGGTAATCCAACTTCGGCATACAAAAAACATGAAAAAATATTTCCAAAAAAGGATAAATTCATCCGAATACACGTTATACAGGGTGTTACCAAATAATTGCGAAAAATTTCAGGAAGTGATTCCTTGTCGAAAATTAAAGGGGGTCTTTTATGTGAACAAAACCTCTTAGGTCTTCCATTGAAAAGTTATACGCTTCAAAAAGGAGAAAAAACATTTTTTTTTTCTTGAAATTGCTAAAGAGTTGAAGGAATGGCATTTCTTGGGCATGTTCTACCAATAAAAAAGCTACCTATAGATATTTTTTTAATTTTGTTGTGATCTTTCAAAGGGGTGAAACATGCGACCCCTATTCCATTTTTCAGCAGAACTTTTTAACAAAACAAAATTTCTCAATTTATAAATATGTGTTGAGAAGAATAATTCATTGCAAAACTTTTTCATCAATTGTGTTGTGTTCGTAAAAACAATAGATTCCTAAAAAAAATACATAATTGTGCATGGAATCGAAAAAATCTAGTAGGTGGCTGTCACGTTTTGTTTGCACAACTTGTGACTTCAATCCTAGTATTTTGAAATTACTCCACTTGTTTTAACTTCTAATGCAGGCATGTACCAATACCATGTTTTGTTTTACTAGAATATCAAATTAAAAATACAAACAAAACAAAATTATGTGTATTACAACAAAGAAAAAGGCAACAAGATCAAACGGAACGGATTCATTAGAACTGCTCGAAATGACCACCTCCATTCATTAGACAGGAATCAAGTCTTCGTCTCCTAGACTGGCGCAAACGTTGGAATATTCCTGGTGTGCTTTGGATTGTCTCGCAGGCTGCACTGATGAGATTCCTCAAATCATTCACACATTCAAAGGGGGTCGTATGAACCAAGTACTTCAGGTGCCACAGATGCAAAAGTCCAAGGGGTTCAAGTCTGGAGAACTCGGAGGCCTACTCTGTCTATCCAACGATTTAGATACACGTCGTCCAAGTACTGACTAGCAGTTATGCTGAAATGGGCAGGCGCACCATCGTGCATAAACTACATTCGTGATCGAATAGCTAGTGGAACATTTTCAGTTAGCCTTAACGGTAGAAAATGAGGTCCAATAATATTTTCGCCAATAATTCCGACCCACACGTTGAATGAAAATTCATAATGATACCGACCTTCTTGAATTGCATGACGGTTATATTCGGCCCATAGATGATTGTTATGGAAATTTGTGATCCCTTGCCTTGAAAAGTTGGTTATCTAAATATTGTGAATATTGCGTTTTCTAAACATTGAGCATTTTGGGTAATCATTTGAAGAATCCATTGACAAAAATCTACTCGATGGGGAAAATGTCGTGGCAAAAGTGCCTGGTCTCGTTGAATATGGTAAGGATACAGTTGGTGATCCTTTAAAATTTTCCAGATTAGTTTATTGCTTCAATCATGAGAGAGAACCTCTTCTTTCAGTGCCACCGTTCTCTTTTCTCGTGGACGACCGCAATTAGTTGTTCGTTTTTGAAACGTCCCTCTTTCATAGAGACGTTGGTGAAGATGTGCAAAAATTGTATGATGGGGTATCACGCGCTGAGGATACATCACTGCATAGAGCCGTCTAGCTTCCAAAGAATTTCCATTGGCACGACCATACATAAAATGCATATCGGCCATTTCAGCGTTGGTGTTATTATTCATATTGAAGATTCAAAAGACACAATTGATCTTTCAACTACCACATAGGCACCTACTGAATTTTTTCGATTTTAAAATACTACAATTGAAGTCACAAGTTGTGCAAACAAAACGTGACAGCCACCAACTAGATTTTTTCGATTCCACTTACAGAAGATCTGTTCTTGCACAATGTTGTATTTTATTTTCTTATTGGGAAACTATTGCTTTTATGGACACAGCTGGTAAAAAGTTTTGAATTTATCGTTCTTTTCAACTCATATTTTCAAATTGAGAAATTTTGTTGCGTTAAAAAGTTCTGGTAAAAAAAAGAATAGGGGTTGCATCTTTCACCCCTCCAAAAGATCATAACAAAATAAAAAAATATTCATAGGTAGCTTTTTTATTCGTAGAACGTGCCCACAGAATGCCATTTCTTCATTTCTTTAGCAATTTCAAGAAAAAAATAACTTTTTTCTTCATTTTTGGAAGCGTATAACTTTTTAAGAGAAGGCCTTAGAGCTTTTGTTTACATGAAAGTCCCCCTTTAATTTTCCACAAGAAATCACCCCCTGAAAACTTCCGCACTTATTTGGTAACACCCTGTATAGAAATATAAAAGAAACAAAAATAGTTTCCACGTATTACCACCCGACGAAAATATCCGACTCGTAATCGCATAGTTTCGTACACCTTCGGAATCGTATGAGCAAGGGCTAGACATCAATACAAAAAAAAAATAATAAGAAAAAAATATTCAAGAAACAGGAAAAAAATTACAAAGAAAAGCTATCTGTTGCGGAACAGCCTGGTAAGTGCCAAAAAAGGACTACTTGAAAGCAACAAAAGTAGAAGACGACGAGGATGACAAAGATGAGGATAGTTCACACTTAACTTGTTTGGAGGCTTCCAATAAAAGTACGCCTGAGGTACCAGTGCAGCAGTTGCAGACGTTGGGCAGATGTGCAGTGTGTCAAAATGGAAAAAAGGGTGTTTTTACACGCTTTATGTAAGCTTCACTTGTATGTTACACGCTTTATATTTGTTTGTTTGTTTGTTTGTTCGTTCGTTCGTTTGTTTGTTTGTTTGTTTGTTTGTTTGTTTGTTTGTTTGTTTGTTTGTTTGTAACCGACTCCTTTGGGAGCGATTTTGACCCACTTCCAGACGTCCGAATGATCTGAAATTTTTTTGTGGAAAAAGCAAAATGGCGGCTCTAATATGGCGTACGAGTTTTGTGATTATGGTCCGATTCGCTTCAAAATTGGTATCTGAGAGTTTTCGTGGTCGGAAATCATGACTACCTTGTCAAAATTGGAAAATTCGAGATGGCGGCTCCAAAATGGTGGACGAGTTTTGTGATTATGGTCTGATTCTATTGAAAATTGGTATGTGGGGGTGTTTGGAGTTGAATATTATGATTCTTTTGTGAAAATTGGAAAATTCAAGATGGCAGCTTGAAAATGGCGGGCGAGTTTTGTGATTATGGTCTGATTCTATTCAAAATTGGTATGTGGGGGTTTTTGGGGTCGAATATTATGATTTTCTGTAAAAATTGAGAAAAATTCAAGATAGCGGCTTCAAAATGGCGACCGAATTTTGTGATTATGGTCTGATTCTATTAAAATTGGTATGTAGGGGTTTTTGGGGTCGAATATTATGATTTTCTTGTGAAAATATAAAAATTCAAGATAGCGGCTTCAAAATGGCGACCGAGTTTTGTGATTATGGTCTGATTCTATTAAAATTGGTATGTGGGGGTTTTTGGGATCGGAGATGATGATTTGCAAAAAAATGATGAAAATAATAGTTTAAAAAAACTAAAAAACAAGCTTTTATAGAAAACCAGACTAAAAAAATTTAATAAGAAAAAAATTTATTTTATTTAAAAAAAAGCGTGGGGTGCATGGTATCAATAATTATATAGTACATTAGACACCTAGGGCAGTAAAGTATGAAATGTCTCAGATCACAGTTAATTGTTGGCCGAGGCAATACCATGCACCCCACGCTTTTTTTTAAATAAAATAAATTTTTTCTTATTTCTTATCATTTTAGTCTGGTATTCTATAAAAGTGTGCTTTTTAGTTTTTTTAAACTATTATTTTAATGCCTTCATTGCAGTGACCCTCCAGACAGTTATTAAAACTTTATGCATTAAGCCACACATAATCTTGTTTTTTTTCTATGTGAAGAGTTTTATTAATTTTATATGAGAGTTTGTTCTGCAAATTGACTTATATTCAGCTCATAAAACAAAAATAAAAAGGGGCTAGATGGGCCATCGTGTCCCATCAGCTAGGCCAACCTACCCCGTGCACTGGGTGGGTTGGCCCCATGACAAACAAAGCCCATAAATTATATCAATAGAGCCTTCAGTTATGACAATCCAACAAACATGAATTTTTTTTATTTATAACAAAAAGTAATGGAAGTTGTTTAAAATCATTACCACGGTAAAAAACAGGAACTTTTTTTTCTAAAAATAAAAATACAACCAACTACTTTTCTTGCTTGTAGTGCACTCGAAGAGTCACGAGTCGCTGATACTTTCGGAATTCATTCAAAAGCTTTCAACATAAATATCATGATGTTCCGTAGCGGAACCATTTTATGAATATCACATATTATTTTCCTTCAATCTTTTGATTCGATATACAGCTGTTGGAAAATTAATCTGTTTGTCAGTGATTGGCTATAGCCAGTGCGTTTAGATTCATTTCTCACAGGATGTGGCTTGACACGTGTTATAGGCACATATTTTATTCAACAGAAACTTTTTAACAAAAAATTAACTGAAAAGCAAAAAATAAAATAAACCTTCTTAGTCTAAATGATAATTGAGCTCCTAAACTTATGTAAGTAACTGATTTTGAGTCGGCGCCAAACAAACAATTATCGAAGATCATTATCTATGAAAGAAGTCATCAAAACGCAGCCGTGCATCTCGCTGCCATCATTTTACGCTTCACCTAACTCAATTGCTAGTTTGTTTGGCGCCGACTCAAAATCAGTTACTTACATCAGTTTAGGAGCTCAATTATCATTTAGACTAAGAAGATTTATTTTATTTTTTGCTTTTCAGTTGATTTTTTCGTCGGTTTAATTTTTTGTTAAAAAGTTTTTCTTCTTTACTTTTCAGTTGCGTATTTCGTCGGTTTATTTTTTCGTTAAAAAGTTTTTATTTTTCAATTTTCTGTGGCTAAAATCTACCAATTACTACCTACTTGTTTTTTTATTACTTCCAAAATACTTACTTACCCACCTTACTTCAACTATTACCAGTTGAATAATATGATTATCTACTTTTACTATTTGTTGTAATATAAATTATTTTCGTTGTTCTGGTTAGTTTATTTCATTACTTTGTATATCATTCCATCCTCTCATAAAATATACTGATTTTCACGGAACAAGAATAATGTCAGTAGCGATCTGTCATTGTCAACTACGTATGTGTGTGCCAATGTTCACTGGTGAAAAATCAATTATCCCCTATTTTTCTACCCGTAAGGGTGACTAATTCCTTCCGAAATCCAAATTCAGGGTATACCCTATCAATTAAAAAAAGAATCACCATATCGAAGTACAAAGTTATGCCTGATAGAATCGGTTAACGGACTAGAATTCAGAGGGTGAGTGATCAATATCCTTCATTTCGCTACCCTTAGGGGTGGATTTCATCTTCTAAATTCGAATGGGACTAAAGTCGAAGTGCACCCTATCCACTGAAAAAAGAGTTATCGGAATCGGACGCCCCAGTAAAAAGTTATGCGTGATCATACATAAAAAAATATGATGGAAAAACATAAAATATACGGGTCGAATAGAGAACCTCCTCCTTTTTGGTTTCGTCGGTTGAAAAACAGATCAATGAAGTATTTACCAACATCATAATGTAGGATCTCTGACAAACCCAATACTCTTTTTCCAGTGAATAGAGCAAAAACAAGCAAACACCATTGCTCAATCACGAACCACATTCACTACCCCACCAACTCAATTCTCCGAATTCGATTTAAAATACTCCCATAAAACGGAGTCTAGCCTGTATTCAAATGAGTTCCATAAAAAATGTTAGTGTCATTAAATGCAGCTCCCGTGGGGCACAACTGTATCAAATTGGATTTTAATGTGTTCATTTTGAAATGAGTATTGATAAGTGCGATCCGATATTGGATTCGATTCCGCTGGCAGTTGGTGCAAATGAAATTCGCATCTACCCAGAGTGAGGAAGTAAAGTCACGTTTCATTACATTCTCTACAGATTCGGGGTGGTTCTAATCGGAGAATACTGCGGCAAATTGCTACAATGATTTTTTTCTACTACCTCAGTAAACTTTTGTTTTCCCGTATGAACTATAAGAAGTTGGCTTCTCCAATAACCAGTCACAACGTTTTAACATGCATGAGGAAGGTACACCCAAAAAAAAGATCATCATGTCATTCCACTAACACAAAAATCACTCTTACAGCATACCTATACCTATCTAGCCCCAAAATTATTCAACACTTTTCCGAATACAATAAAAAACATTGACATATTTCACCACTTCAAAAGGCAATTGAGACAATTTATATGTAGGCAGCCAAGACAAACGATTGCCGATTTTGTTGACAAAAAAATATTTTAAATTGAGTTTCTATCAATGTAAGCAATATGTGAATGAACAAAATTGTTATTACTTTCATCATATAACCTTATAGCATATATCAGTACATCAAATTGTCCATTTTATTTTATTTTCTCAATATAACTTCTAACATACCCCTTATCTTTAATAATATTTTTGTCATTCAAAGAGCATACAAACAATGTTAAAGCATTGATATGCATCAACCTTTACATTAATTATAGTTACACATAGATGGGGGTGTGCGAATGTGATTGTAAAAATTTGTCTTTACATTTAGATAAGTCTGATATTCAATGGATTTCTTCACATTTCCGTAATTGTTAGTCAGTAGGTTCATTATTTATTTATAAATTTTATCGTATTGTATTTTATTATATTGTATTTCTCGAAACAAGTGTGAACAACACTCATCGAGTACTCATTTATTCACCTTTATCTGTTATTAATTGCTTTGTATCCTTTTCCTAAGTGAATAAATAAAAATATAAAAAAATATACTTTTTTATGCGAAACAAATGCATCAGCACTTATCGCTCACTAAACTTTATTCACTCACTTCATTGTTTTTTCCTATCAGTGTAAACTATATTTTTATTCGGAATAAAGTTATTCTTATTCTCATTCCTTTTCCACTGAAAGTAAATATTGTCCGTTATATATTCCAAGAATTTCAAATTGAATTTTACTGAATGAACATTTCTAAAAAAATAAGGTATTTATAACGAGCCTGGAAAATTAAATTTCAATCAAAATTTCACCTGCTGATATAGGGAACGTATCTGTAGCCTTGGATCCAGATGTTATTTCAGTTATTGTGAATAATCCGTCCAAGTATAAGAAAGTTTTCAAAATATTGAAAATTTGTTGCACATTTATGTCGTAAAAAAGATAGTCAAAGCCATAGATGGAATTTGGTTGCGTTGACACAAATGCCTACCCTTCCTACAAAAAATCCAATTATATATATATATATATATATTCTTCAGTTTCTTGACCACATATATATGAATAAGGCTGTAATGTCGGTTTTTGAGTACGTATGGGCTTGTATTTTCTTTTGCAAATATTGTTTTGTTTGACCTATATAGGTACTTTGACAGTCTTTACATGGTATTCTATACTGTATGAGTTTGTTTTTTGGTACTTTTGGTTTCAATTTTGAGTAAATGGTTTTATTTTCATTTTGTAGTCGATGTGATATAGTTATGTTGTGTCATTCCTTTGTAGTATTGATTTTTATTGATAGTTTGTTTATGTATGGTAAAGATATGTATATTGTTGTTTTCTTTTTTTTTATCACTATCATCCTCATAGATTGCATGTATTCGTATTCTGATTGTTTTCTCTGCTGATTTAATAAGCTGATCTTCTAAAAAAAACAGTGTATTTATGAAGGAAAAAGTTCATGGAAGATAAACCATTTCCCATAACAACGAAATCCTTCAACAACATTCGTACAATAGCAGAATCAAAAATGTAATATAATAGGCGACAACTCATACATATCATAGAAATTTTAATAGTGTGTTAAGTAACGTTATGTAATGTTTTAAATTCCATGTTTTTAATTATTTTAGTATTTGTAACCTGAAGATGACAAAAACTATGCGAAAAGTAAAGAACAATTGAAAATTCACTACTGCTGTGTACATGACGATTCCACATCGAAAATTAAAATGATGTATTTCTTACAAAAATTTTACACGAAATACAGAATTTTAATTTTCGGAAAAATAATTGCTTTGGGTGTGTGACGTAGATAATTCCGTGAGTTGGAGATTCAAAAGCTTGTCGCTTTTGTACTCGAACTGAAAACTTTGCGTGACAAACTTTTGAATCTGTAACTCACGGAATAATCTACGACACACATCTGAAGCAATTATGTTTACTTCTCAGCGCTTTTGAATAAAAGTTTAAAAAAGTATTTTAATAATTTTTTTTTATATGCTCCCGTTCGATAGGATATGTTTTATATAGAAAATAAAATAAAATAGTTCATTCATCCTTCACAATAGTAGTGATATCAGACGAGTCAAAAACTACAATTTGTATAAAACAGTGGGGCATTCTAATCACATCAATCATATGAAAATCCTTGCGTATCAAGATACACATATATTATTATGATGATGTGGGTTGTTTATTTCATTTGGTTTTTCATTGATTATTATTATTTTATTAACCACTAGTCATCACAATAATTTTGCAATTTGTTATGATGGAAAGCTTGATTGACTTGATTTATTATCAATTTTATTTCATTCTTGAAAAAAATACTTATCATACAATAGAATAATCGGCTATGTTGTTCTTACTCTTTTTCAAACACAATTTTACCTTTCCTTTGTTACCTTATTCCAGCTCAGTCGGTACGCCTATGGAAAAATGATCATCCTACAGCTCAGGAGAGTTCAGTTGCGCCATCTTGTTGCTTTGTTTGAAGTCAAGTTATTGTTTCATGAAAATATAGTTCGTGATATGATCAAATGATGAATAACGAAACAGAAAATTTGTTTTTCCTTTTATTGAAATGAATTTCCAGAGGTTTCAAAATTCTACTCCTGCGATATCTAGCTCAAATTAAATATAATTGAATCTATGAACTTGAAAAAAATCATCACATGACTTGCTCATGCGCAATAGAATGAATGAGCAAATAAATATTCACAGGTTACATTTGCGAATTGGTTATAAGTATGAAATAAAGTTCACCGCTGTTGATAGATATTACCGAAGACCTCAAAAAGTGTCTAATACCAATTATATCTTTCCGTTCATTTGTATTTTTGAAAAGTACCAGTAGTTCGTTGCGTTTGTGCTCTCACGAAGACTGTGTCCAGTGCTTTAGAAAGTGAACCTGTCTGATGTTGGCCCCCTTTCATTTGTTTGTAAAGAAATAATCAATTTCAGAAACTGATTTCACATTGTTTTTATTAGTGACATCTGTCTCCTTCATCTTGTTTGCTATTCAGCGATGATCCCATCATGCCCAATAAAATTAGCTGATGAATTGTTTTCCACAAGTGAATTCAGCAGAATTATGGATTGAACTAACAGACTTCCATTTTTCAAGAACCGTTCGATGAGTATACTAGCTCTAGATCCCAATCTTAATGTAGCTACAACCTATTTGTTCAAACCTTTCTTATCAACTGTCTCTGCAGACAACTGAAAAAAGTAATAAGTATTATTGATGAATTGAAAATATCACACTTCTCATCATCTCATTCGCCCATTATTCAAAGTATAAGACTGAAAGAAAAATTCAAAATTTTTGAGCTACTAAAAAGGGCCATATGTATAATTGGATGGGGCATGAAAAATCATGTGGAAACCTTTTCGAATAAATCAAAATAAAGTATTGATGAGTATCAAACACATTCTGATACGCATAATCATAAGACATGGCATAATAATAAATTGATAAAATCCTGTTTCAGACCTACTAATTCGACTAGGAACTGGCTCGACTTTATTCTTTCAATGAACAACCCGTACATGTTGTAGATTCAAGTAGAATGAATCGAATACACTCTTTCATCGAGCTTTAATGAATTCCAAGGAGTTGAAACTCGAGAGCTTTGCACGAGTTGGTCGATTCCAGGATCAAAGTGCCCATTCTGGAGGGATCGCTCCAGATTATGCAGTTCAAACAGGTCAGTTGTCGAATCGTATCCTCTCAACAAACATTAATCGGAGATTCAAACCGGATCCATTGCGGAAGCACGCATTACCGTAAACAGCGGTTGGTCATTAAGGAACTTGTCAGTTAATACAACGTTGATTCCACGTCCCCGAGGAGCTATGGTCATCAATGAGTGATTAGGATGCCTGATATTCCTTCCAAGAATACCGGTGGAGTCTGTTACGAATTTGAGGAGTTAGCTTATGTAGCTCATTGGCTTTGGGCAAGAAACTTTTTGTTTCAATATTATGAGCAATTCGAGGATTGGAAATCACCCACCTTCAGAGTCTCGCAGCTTCCTCAACTTAGCAGTTGAATTGAATCATTTATCTCGCCAATCGTGAGGATACATTTTTCGATTTGAGATTCATATTTGAATATAGGTACAATCTTATATTTTTAAACGAGTATTTCTTGTATATACAGGGTGTTAGTGAATAAGTGGGACAAACTTCAGGAGATGATTTTGCATGAAAAAATAATGACAGTTTGTTTTATAACTTTTGTCCGCAAATGCGTCGTTTTCCGAGATACGTGGTAAAGTTTTTTTTTAAAACTGACCATTTATTTATTGCTCTGAAAACGGTCGAGGTATGCAAATGAAAATTGGTGAGTTTCAAGGGGTAGTTATGGCCCATTTTTTGACATGCAATTGAGAATTTTATGTTCATCATTGGCGTGCAAACGGGTAATGATTTCAATTTTTTCAAAGAAAAAAATGGTACGCCACTGAGATATTTCAAATAAAAAATCATCTTTGAATTCCTCGTTAAATTGAATAAAACATCTTAACGCGTATTTGTCAATACTTCAATACATTATCTAGTAGCGATGCGAGAAGGCTACTGTCAACATTCTGTTAAATACGAATATCTCAACGAAATGTCAAATAAGCGTTTCTTCATTTTTAGCTTTTAATTTGGTACAATATTAATGAGTAAGTTATTTTTCTTTTATCGAAAAGAATGGAAAATTATACAAATGCGGAATTGTCAGACATGCATTTTGTTTATGGTCGAAGTAATGGAAATGATCGGCAAGCTCGACGATTGTATGCTGAGTTGTATCCAGGACGTAGGGTACCCCATCACACAATATTTGCTGGTCTTCACCAACGTTTGCGCGAAAATGGTACATTTAACAAACAAACGGCTGACTGCGGGCACCCTCGAAAAGTACGAACTGTGCAACTAGAAGAAGCAGGATTACTATCGTTTGGACTTCCATCGTCTCAATGTATTTAAAAGGTTTTCACGACGTTTCGAATGCTTGTATCTGCAATCGTCTTCAGGTGAATACTGACAAGTTCAGGTGCTACTCACCAATTTATATGACTGTCGGCGCAATGATGCGTGCAATTCCGCCATGTGCAGCGGTGCGTGAAGTTTAGCGCGGTGTGGTGGTGCGTGATGTTTCGCGCCTCTGCAGCTCGCCAGAAAGAGCAATCAGTGGTTTCCATACGTTCTTGATCTCAACGCTTGGTTGACTAAAGGCGTTATTAGCTTTGATGTAGGCGGCCTCTTTGAACTATCGTTTGAATCAATGCTCCTCTCTATGTAGAACACTTGCGTCGTCCCATAGAACTCGATGGTGCTCAGTCCGGGAGTGGTCAGCGATTCCCGATTTTGATGTTTCTCCACGTTGAGTCCATTTCTTGTGCTCATCCAATCTTACCGATAACGGTCTCTTCGTCTCTCCAATGTAGGAATCTCGCATTCACATGGAACTTCATAAATGCAATTCTCACTGATTTCATTTTTGTTGTCAGGATTGGTCTTGGTCAGGAAACTCCGTAAGTACTGCCGTATTGGAAGCAGCTCTTGATGTTGAACTTGTTTCCGATCCTTCTGATCTTCTCGGAGACACCTCTGATGTACGGAAGGCAGATCACTGTGCTTTGTTGTTGCTCTTCAGATGTCTTCGTTCTCCGGAGTTGTTTCAATACTTTTTCTAGGCGTTTCTTGGGATATCCATTCCGGTGGAGGTCCTCTGATGTGGTTTAATTCGGCATCTAGTGACTCACGTCGTTGCATATGTGCTCGCTCTCTACCGATGTTCTACGATCTCTTTCGTCGAACTCGAATGATTGGAGCTGTAACTGAGGTACTGCCCCGTATATGTCTCCTTTCTGTAGACGGAGGTGCGGATTTCATTGCCTATTCTCTCAACGTTCACATCGAGGAAGGGTAAGGCACTGTTGTTTTCCATTTCCATCGTGAATTTGATCGAATCCCTGATTCTGTTAATTCTTGAGAAAAAATCCTGGTGATGTTTGTCTCCGTGATTCCATATAATGAAGGTGTCATTCACGTACCTCAAACACCTTCATTATATGGAATCACGGAGATAAACATCTCCAGGATTTCTTCTCAAGAATTAACAGAATCAGGGATTCGATCAAATTCACGATGGAAATGGAAACCAACAGTGCCTTACCCTTCCTCGATGTGAACGTTGAGAGAATAGGTAATGAAATCCGCACCTCCGTCTACAGAAAGAAGACACATACGGGGCAGTACCTCAGTTACAGCTCCAACCATCCGAGTTCGACGAAGAGAGGGATCGTGAGAACATTGGTAGAGAGAGCGACGCACATATGCAACGACGTGGAGTCACTGGATGCCGAATTAAACCACATCAGAGGAGACCTCCACCGGAATGGATATCCCAAGAAACTCCTAGAAGAAGTATTGAAACAACTCTGGAGAACGAAGACATCTGAAGAGCAACAACAAAGCACAGTGATCTGCCTTCCGTACATCAGAGGTGTCTCCGAGGAGATCAGAAGGATCGGAAACAAGTTCAACATCAAGAACTGCTTCCAATCCGGCAGTACTTTACGGAGTTTTCTGACCAAGACCAAACCTGACAACAAAAATGAAATCAGTAAGAATTGCATTTAGGAAGTTCCATGTGAATGCGGAGATTCCTACATTGGAGAGACAAAGAGACCGTTATCGGTAAGATTGGATGAGCACAAGAAATGGACTCAACGTGGAGAAACATCAAAATCGGGAATCGCTGACCACGCCTGGACTGAGCACCATCGAGTTATATGGGACGACGCAAGTGTTCTACATAGAGAGGAGCATTGGTTCAAACGAAAATTCAAAGAGGTCGCCCGCATCGAAGCTAATAACGCCTTCAGTCAACCAAGCGTTGAGATCAAGAACGTATGGAAACCCCTGATTGCTCTTTCTGGCGGGCTGCAGAGGCGCGAAACTTCACGCACCACCACACCGCGCGAAACTTCACGCACCGCTGCACACACGGAATTGCACGCATCATTGCGCCGACAGTCATATAAATTGGTAAGTAGCACCTGAACTTGTCAGTATTTACCTGGAGACGATTGCAGATACAAGCATTCGAAACGTCGTGAAAACCTTTTAAATACATTAAGACGATGGACGTCCAAAACGATAGTAATCAAGTTACCACATCGTCTACAACCTTCAAACAAACGATAGAAGAAGCAGTTCCCGAGTTAATTGTGTAGTAATCTGAAACAAGTACTCGGAAAATTGCCTACATACTGAATGTGAGCAGCTTCACTGTATTTGAAATCTCAAAGAACAGCAATTGTATCCGTTTCATATTCAACGTGTGCAAGCTCTTCTACCTAGAGACTTTTTTACGCGCATAGTTTTTGCAATTGGACTCTTCATCAAATCGCCCAAATTCCTAATTTTTTAAATGGCGTTTCGTTTACTGACGAGGCTGATTTTGGGCGACAGTGTATACGTAATTCCCATTACAATCTCCTCTGGGCTGAGGAAAATCCACATGGAATCTTGAAGCTCATTTACACCATCAGTTTTCAGTAAATATATGACTTGGGGTACTTGATGATCATTCAATCGAATCTGTCCATATTTCCCTCCACAACGACTAACAGGCAACTCTTACCTTAATTTCCTACAGGAAAAATTACCTGTTCTTCTTGAAGAAATTCCTCTACAGCCGAGACAACACTTCTGGTTCATGCATGATGGTGCACCAGTCCATTTCAGCATTATTGTACGTAATCACTTAGATACAGCATATCCAAATTGTTGGATAGGTAGGGGAGGTACGGAACATTGGCCTGCTCGATCTCCGGATTCAAATCCTCTAGATTTTTGCATTTGGGGTTTTCTCAAGTCATTAGTTCATTCCACTCCCGTCGAAAATGTTGAAGACCTGAGGAATTGAATTATAGCCGGCTGTGAGACAATAAGAAATACACCAGGAATATTTGCACGAATACGACAATCAATGAGGCGAAGAGTTGAATCTTGTATCACGTCTGAGAGAGGTCATTTTGAACATTTGTTGTAGATTTGCGCCTATTTATTTATTTATTAGTATTATTTTCTGTTATTGTTCTGGTTTAACGTTATTGTATTAGATAGTTCTTGATAATGTATTAGAGAAATGAAAAATACGCGTTAAGTTGTTTTATTTTTCGCATAAAAACGGCGCCCAATACGAAAAAAAGAGATTTTTTGTCACAAATTGAACGGAGAATCGAAATATCTCAGTGGCGTACCATTTTTTCTTCAAAAAAATTTAGTTCATTACCCGTATGCGCGCCAATGATGAAGATAAAATTCTAATTGTATGTCAAAGGATGCGCAATGACTACCGCTCGGAACTCACCAGATCACATTCGCATATCTCAACCGATTTCAGAACAATACCATAAATATTCAGTTTTTAAGAAAAACCCTAACACCCCGTATCTCGGAAAACGAAGCATTTGCGGACAAAAGTTATATAGCAAACTGTCATTATTTTTCCATGAAGAATCACCCCCCAAGTATATCGCACTCATTCACTAACACCCTGTATATTTCGGCTATCTCGGAAACGGCTCTAACGATTTGGATGAAATTTTGTATTTAGATAGGGTTTTGCTTTCTAAGTTCAACTATATAGACCTCTTTCCTGAAAAAAACGCGATTTTACATAAAAACAAATTTTTATTACGAATCGAAATGCATAGCGCCATCTCGTAAATTTTTGAGGAACTTGCATTGTTGCTATTGGATGTTGGCCTACTGCCAACCTCTAAATTTTGTGAGATGGCGCTATATGACATTATCCGAATTCAATGTTAGATATATTTTTCTTTGGTTAGTATAAAAAACTCATACGGTTCCTTTAAAATGTGCCCTAGGTAAGATTGCCAAATTGTGCCCTAGGTAAGATTGCAAAATATTCATGTGTAATAATTATGTGATTCGTATGTCGGAAAATAACGATTTTACAGAAAAAAACACCGAGCAGATTTTGGTAGCCCAGGTACTTAAGACTTAATTAATCGAATTCAATAATAAGATATCGGAAATATTGAATATATATATATATATATATATACACGGTGAGTCAACAGGATTCCCGTGGTTCATTGCTCCTTAATGTATCACTATTTCGATTTCTTATATTTTTTGTCGAAAGGACCATCTATGACCACTTTCCAAAATAATTTTCATTCATACAGGGTTCATCATTGATGCGTGGCTATCCAAAGTTGTTCTTTTTTAAATAAAATACCCGGTATATTTTAATATATTTCGATCGGCTGTTCCACTGGCTCCTCAATTATTTTTCCAATTTTGAATTCCGTTGCGGCGTTGCCGAGTTATTTAAAATAAATCTATTTTTTAGAGTTCTTTTCGAATAATTACCTATTTCACATTTCGAAATATTCAGTAAAGATAACTTGAGAATACCAATAATTTGGAATACATTGTACAGGATGTTCGTTACAACAACAAAAACTTTGCCATTGTCAAACATTGCTCTTTTGATTTTTTCGAATATAACATCCTGTATATTTTTATTTAAATCAACTCCTTTTCAATAACTCTATACTTTTCATGCTCCATGTCATGTACCTGAAACAACTCGTTTCCGAAATATTCTACATCCAAAAGATGGATATTTTTCCACAGAACATATTAACAATGTTCGCCTTTGGTATCATATTTGGAATTAAACTTTGCATAAAAATCATATGTATTCGAATCTAACAGAAAATAATAATAACTAATGCAGCAAATGTTCAATGTGCCTGCCATTTTCACCAATACACACTCCTGATCTGTTTAGGAAATTAGTATCCACATGTGCCAGGATGTCCTCTGAAATTTCCCTGAAAGCAGTACGAATTCTTGCTTTCATATTCCCAGGAATTGTGGGCAGAGTTTGAAAGACGATCCATTCAATGTATCCCAATAGAAAAAAATCAATTTTTGTAAGGTCTGATGACCTTGGAGGCCACTGAACTGGCCCTCCTCTACCTATCCATTTTTCACGGAATTCATTATCAATGTATTCCCGCCCATCAGTATGGTAATGTGCAGGCACAGCATCTTGTTGTAGCCACATTCTCTGCCTTATTGCCAATGGAATATCATCTAATGAATTTGATAACTGACTTCGCAGAAATCTTAGATATTTTCTTCCATTGAGATGACCGTTGAAAAAAAAGGGCCCAATTACACGCCGTCCAATGATACCTCCCCAAACATTCAGTGACCAACGATGTTGGTGATTGACATATCTAACAGAATGAGGATTTTCATTTGCATAATAGTGCATATGATGCCGATTCACATGGCCATTGTTGTGAAACGTGGCTTCTTCCGAAAATAGAACATACTCAAAAAAATCAGGTTCTTGGTTGATTTTATCTACACCCCATTTGCAAAACCGCATTCGCTTTGGAAAATCTCTATCAGTCAGCTCCGATAGTAACTGCATATGATATGGATGGTAATTGCATTTTCTCACCATCCGAAAAACACTACTTTGAGATATTTCCAACTCCCTACTCAAAATACGTGTACTTACATGGGGATTCTCGGTTATATGCAATGCAATATCAAGAGTATTTTCATCATTCGTTACGGAGAAGCACGTTCAAACGTTTTGTAAAATACTTTTCCGGTTTCCTCAAACCTTTTTTTGAGGTCTCGAAATGCTCGCTGGTCTGGATGTCTTCTCTCAGGAAACTTTTGTTCGTATAATCTAGATGCCCGCAAGCAATTGCTATCACTTTCCCCCGAAGCATACACCATTTTAACCATGTCATCTAAATGATAATTCATAATGCCATAATTTTCAACACAACTGGATTGTAGTTTGACAGTTACCTCTATTTACGAATTCCGATAGATATTTTTCCATAGGTAGTCATGGATAACCAAACTAGAAAAAATAGTTACATTTGAAAATTTATTTCGCTATGCTAGTTATTCATGAGTTGCCAAGGATGTTTTTAAAGATGGAAAAAAAATGTTGAAACATCATTCAGTATCAGTATTCTCTATGAACAAACATGTAGATGAAAAAAATCTATAGAAATGTTGATTTGATATTGAACAATTCCTTCAAACCAGAATATCTCGGAAACAGATTGCTTAAGGTACATGACGTCGGAAATGAAAAGTGTAGAGTCATTAAAAAGGAGTTGATTTAAATGAAAATATACAGGGTGTTCCATTTGAAAAAATCAAAATACCGATGTTTGAAAATGGCTGAGTTTGTGTTGTTATTTAACATCCTGTACAATTTATTCCAAATTCATGGTATTCTCAATTATATTTACTAAATATTTCGAAATGTGAAATAGGTAATTTTTCGAAAAGTCTACAAAATAGATTTATTTTGAATAACTCGGCAACGCTGCAACGGGATTCAAAATTGGAAAAATCGTTGAGCAGCCAATGGAACAGCCGATCGGAATATATGAAAATATACCAGGTGTTTCATTTGAAAAATAACAACTTTGGTTAGCCACGCATCAATGCAGCACCCTGTATGCATGAAAATTATTTTGAAAGGTAGTTTTAGATGGTCCCTTTGACAAAAAAAATAAAAGAAATCGAAATAGGGATACATTAAGGAGAATATATATATATATATATATATATATATATATATATATATATATATATATATATATATATAATTTGTAGTTTTATTTGCTGACTAGATACGAATTAAGTGATTGGTATTTGGGTTATGCAGCAGGCCAATTTTACACGGATTCCAAGCTTTCGATAATATTTATTATCATCATCAGGGATGCTACAAAATAGAAAGACACATAGGAATATATAATAAAGAGAAACAAGACAGTTATAACTTACTGTGTAAGTGAGGTTATACGGCGATGATGTTAAAATTATTTATAATGTTATATGAACAAAACTGTGTATACAACTCACAGGAATCAAACACAATCCACATTACATACGTTAACAATGTATAATTATGTTACCAAGTAACACTACTTCATGGTCTATATTATCTGTTGTGTCAGTCTATTTGAGAATTCATCCGGTCACATGTCTAGTTGACAGCCCTTTTGAAGTGAAACACGATCCAAAATTCTCAACATAATAATACATTGTTAACGTATGTGATGTGGATTGTGTTTGATTCCTGTGAGTTGTATACACAGTTTTATTCATATAACATTATTAATAATTTTAACATCATCGCCTCATAACCTCACTTACACAGTAAGTTATAACTGTCTTGTTTTTTTTTATTATATATTCCCATGTGTCTTCCTATTTTGTAGCATCCCTGATGATGTTAATAAATATTATCGAAAGCTTGGAATCTATGTAAAAGAGTACACTTATTGGCCTGCTGCATAACCCAAATACCAATCACTTAATTTATATATATATATATATATATATATATATATTATATATATATATATATATATATATATATATATATATAGTGAGTTGTGAAGGTTAGACGACTGTCTAAGTTAAAGAAGAATCCTTTTTAAATTCGGGTATGCAGTCAACAGGGGTATGGAAAAAGTGTACTCTTTTTTCTATTCAAGCTTTCGAGTCATTTATTGTCTCTTCATCAGGAACTCTACAATGAATTAAATTGAACATTATAATATTTGAAAACCAATTAGGCATGTGTACTTACAAAGTGAGGTTAAAATCCTTTCACTTGCAGCAAATTATAAAATACCATGTCACAACAGACAACACTCTTGGTAAAGTCATATATAGTTAAACTTTGATCAAAATTGATCAAGATTACTTAAACATAAGTGTATAAACATTTTAAAATTCCAAATGGGCTCTTATGGAGGACATGTTGGATTCAAGAGCAGTGGTGACAATGAAAATGGATGATTATTGAAGTAAATGAAGTTGACAATTGACAAGTATGAAAAATAGATCTACGACCTGTTGCCAACATACAATGCGATGAAAAATAATATCACCAAACAATTACATGGTACCTAAATCATTTCAATTAACATAAGTTGGTACCATGTAATTGGTTGGTGATATTATTTTTCATCGCATTGTATGTTGGCAACAGGTCGTAGATCTATTTTTCATACTTGTCAATTGTCAACTTCATTTACTTCAATAATCATCCATTTTCATTGTCACCACCTCTTAATCAACATGTCCTCATAAACCATTGAATTTTAAAATGTTTATCACTATGTTTAAGAATCTTGATCAATATCAAAGTTTAACTATATATGACTTTACCAAGAGTTTGTCTGTTTGACATGGTATTTATAATTAGCTGCAAGTGAAAGATTTAACTCACTTGTAAGTACACATGCCTAATTGTTTTCAAATATTATAATGTTCAATTAATTCATGTAGAGTTCCTGATGAAGAGACAATAAATGACTCGAAAGCTTGAATAGAAAAAAGAGTACACTTTTTCCATACCCCTGTTGACTGCATACCCGAATTTAAAAAGGATTCTTCTATATATATATATATATATATATATATATATATCTTGAAGTGCCTCAATAGTCAGTCATGGGGTACATATTGTTTATCATATGATGATTCTTCTCGAGCAATGGGACAACCAATTTTTCCGAAAAACAATATTGAAAGACAATTAGGGCTGAAAATCCCTTCGAATTTGTAATCAATACAACATAATCTATATACAATGTTTCCTGAAAACAAAAAATTGTTTGAAAAGTTCGAATTCACATTTATGGAAGCACCAATGTATCTTCCGTTATCCGGGGAAGATTTCTAAATTCAATGGAAAACCCCAAAATGCAATCGATTATTATGCAGGGTTAATTCGATATCCATCATTCGCTGGTAGCTTATATTCCTTGTGCAGATAGATTTCGTATCACGTAATGGAATAACTTTCGTAATTGAATTTGGATACGTCTTGAAAAACGAAGAATTTTAATATCTACCGGGTAGTCATCAATGAGAACTCATTTGGCGCAATTTTAGTAGTGATAGTACTATAAATGCCAATGATAGGCTTGGTATCTGATCTTCTCTTCCGACATCTCACTGTGATTGGTATAAAGATATTCTTTATCTAAATCAATGATTTCCTGACAATTCACTCCAGAAAATGATTCGTTACATTTTTTTTTAGGTCATCCACAATTTTTTTATTGAATATCTGGCAAACTGTCCCGTTAATTTGAACCATATTTCAATGACAATATTTTGAAAATGTTGACTATCATATACGATAGTTTTAACAACTCTGTATGTTGCGTATCTAAGATATGTATTTTTGAAGTTTACGGTATTATGCTATATGGGGTAACCTATCGATTTAACAAAATTTTATGGAACCTTTCGACACATTCGATTCTACTATAAAACTTTTCGAAATCAATTATTTTATACTATAAACAACACAAACCACACTCAACAACAATTTGGAACTCAACCTTATAGACTAAAAAAAACGAATTATAAATAACGACTTCTAACATAAAAAGTCAATCAATATTATGAAAATCATAATATAACAAATCGAAATTGAAACTTATCAGTTATAAACAATATAATCAACAATTAACATAATGGAACTCTCAAAAAACAAACAATAACCAAAACCCAAATTCAAATAAATTTATTGATACTTTTATTTATTGGCCTATTTGCGAAATCTAAAATGTTTCTCAATAGTTTATGGCTAGGGTACTTTATTGTTTCTATTTGAAATTGATATGCGTAATCCTGAACCTGGACTATTACGCTGCCGCATAGCGTCCAGATTTAGGAATGCTATAAAGTATCAAATGTGGATATCCTTTAGTATTGTTTCTGATGCACCTGCAAATGAACGTATTCTAGGCTACTACTGTACCTGCAAAAGTGGAGCAAAAACAGTGGGATGCTGTTACCATATTTGGAGCAAAACTTTGGTACCTAGGATATGCTCGTCATCAAGAAACAATAAAGTAAAGATTTTTTTTTGAGTCCATACTATTTAGTTCCAAATTTTTGTTGAGTGTGATTTGTGTTTCTTATAGTATCAAATAATTGATTTCGAAAAGTTTTATAATAGAATTGAATGTGTCTAAAAGTTCCATAAAATTTTGTTAAAGCGATAGAGGTTACCCCAAATATCGTACAACCGTAAACTAAAAAAATGCATATCTTAGAAACGCAACATACAATGTTGATAAAACTATCGTATATGATAGTCAACATTTTCAAAATATTGTGAGTGAAATATGGTCCAAATTAACGTAACAGCTTTCTGAATATTCAATAAAAACATTGTAAATGACCTAAAAAAAATTTACCGCACTCTTTATCTAAATGAAAGGTAATATTGAACAATTGAGTTCATCAGAGTGTTACCCTATCTCTCATTCAATGGGCAGTAGCAATTAATTCTTTTTTTTTGTGATAAAAAGCGATCTGTCAATTGTTTTTATTATGGGGGTATACTCGAAAATTAAAAAAATATATATATTTCAAACAGAGAGAGTCATCAAGAAACAAAACACGTTTGTTCGCCTACAATAGACTGAAACAAGGATATCTTAACAAAATATAACTTGTTGGTTTTCAAATAGTGCTGGAAAAAAATCCGGAAAAACGATTTTTTTGACTATGCCCTGATACACCCTAATGTACTATCATCAATAAGATTATAATTGAACATATCTATGAGTTCCGATCAATACATTTTCATCCTTACTTTGTCTTATTTCGACTAAAAAAACAGTTTTTTCTTTGTCAATCCTACCCAAAAAAATATATATTCCTATTTCAATGCGACATTCGAGTGTCGCTTGATAATATTGTGATGGTTGCGTGGAATCAATTTAAACACTGCGGGAAAATGAAATGTTTTAAAGAAAACGTCAAAGTACTAAATGGAGGAAACTGAACGGTAATCAGCTTTCCTCATTTTCAATCCTATATCACGGATGCGAGGAGGATTCCACGAAATTAGGTTCAAACAATATCCCACTCCCTTTACTGAAATGGAGGATCCATTCACGGATATGCTTCCAGTCTCGCGGAAAGGAAATCTTCGAGTCTTGAAGTGTTGTGCAAAATGAAAAATAAATCCTGAGGTCTTATTTCTACTGACCTATATATTCCTTCAAGGATTTGAAGGCGGGAAAGCAGGAAATTGAATGAGTGAGTTTCGGAGTTTGGCAAATATCTCGGATACGGATACCGAAAAGTTTTATATTTGCTGAAGCTTCCATTCGCTTTTTCCATGTCTTCTTTGACGAACGTTCTTGGAGAGGTTTTAATGAGGAATGAATTTATATTAAGATACATAGAGGGTAATTTGATTAGTCAGATTTTTCTCGCTTGCAAGGTGAGTAGAATGATGAATCACTTTTATTTTTCTCGATACGCAATTTTTACCCAGGAGTTTGCTCGTTGAAAACTCTCCACAACATATAAATCATCTACGGACGTAAAATATCTTCTTTTTCATCAAGGCAACAAGTGTCAAAATATATATGTATATATATATATATATATTATTAATATAAGTTTATTCACAAAATGTTATTATTACAGAATAAACACTAGAATTCTTGTTGGAATGTAAATAAGTAATCTAGCTAAAGTAAATAAACTGGAAAAAGTCAATAAAGATTAAACCTGTGCGTGACATAAATACACAAATCAATATTAGATAAAGCAATTGTAATAAATAAAACATTATATGTATTGTATATATATATATATATATATATATATATATATATATATATATCAAGAGGGATTTCTTGGGTTATGGTTCTTCAGACAATTTATAAAAACTTATTTAAAATTTATTGTTTAAATTATTTAAAATAACGTTTCGCCTGGAGGCCCCCAGGCTTCATCAGATTTCTACAACACATATTCCTTTTTAAAATGGTTTATTGTTTAGCACATTGTGCTGTTTGGAGGTATTTTCGTTCTTTTTACCCATAAAGAACAAAAGATACCAATTTTGTTTCGAGACATTGTTATTGCTCACTAGAATGGTGAAGAAGAACGAAAACACATCCAAACAGCACAATGTGCTAAACAATAAACCATTTTAAAAAGGAATATGTGTTATAGAAATCTGATGAAGCCTGGGGGCCTCCCGGCGAAACGTTATTTTAAACATTTTAAATAAGTTTTTATTAATTGTCTGAAGAACCATAACCCAAGAAATCCCTCTTAAGTATAAAATAATTGGTTCAAGAAATATACTACTGATATATATATATATATATATATATATATATATATATATATTTTCTTAATTTCTTGACCACATATGTTTATATTCTTTATTTTCTCTTATTCCGAGAAAATAAAGAATATATATATAGAAGTTGGGGTTGGACAACTGTCTAAATTAATGAAAAAGGGATCTTTATTTGGGGTATGCAGTCGCAGGGATGAAGTGAGTGTACTCTTTTTTCTGTTCGAGCTTTCGAGACTTCATTGGCTCTTCATCAGGAACTCTACAATGATAAATTGAAATGTGTGAGAATTTATACATTTTCTTAAAAAAATTTTACTTCGAAATGAGGTAAACTTCGAGCAAAATTGTAAATACATGGAAAACATACTAATGATGAACATACAACTAATGTACAATGTATAAATAAAAATTGATGTGAAAAACTCTCATGGATTGTGAATTATAGGGAAGAGGTTCATTTGACACAATGTTGACAAGATCAAGTGAAATTTCTGTTTAATAAAAAATAATGATTGAAGTATTAACCATCCTTGAAAGGTAGTTTGCTAATTTTATGATTTGGGCCAAAGTCATGAATTAGGGTGACAACTTGAAAAACTTATTGTATAAGAGATTGTGGAAAATGGTTAATAGTGTTATCTAAATGTGGAGGGAGACTCAATAAGTAGGAATGAATGATACTAGGGTTATCGATATCAGTTTTGGCATTCATTGAATTTGGTTCCTTGTATATGTAAGACATTTCCAAAAAAGTTCTTTTTTTTTAAATTGGATCCAATGTCAACATATTGGATTATGAATCCAATTTAAAAAAAATAAATTTTTTGGAAATGTCTTACATATACAAATAATCTAATTCAATGAATGCCAAAACTGATATTTTGAGTGCAGAAAATTGTCAGATATGAATTTTAACTACAGGAAAAGTGTCATAAAAAGTGAGTAAAAACCTGAAAGTTGCGAGAAAAAACAAAAAGTGATGTTTGCCTAGAAGAAAAATAACGAGGATTTGAGGAGATAAAAAAACACAGTGACATAATTTATTGATCATAAATACGAAAACACTACGAGAATAGGAGCAATTCAGCCAATTGACAACTATATACATATCCAGAAACGATAACCGCTGAAAACTTCCTAGGATAAACTTCTTAGCTCTAGGACACAGCAATGTCCAATCCGGGAATCGTCCAACAAGAGAAACGGGCCTGGAGACAGTATCAGCAGAATCCACTAGCCAGGGACACCTCTGGGACTCAAGAAAAGCACAAGTAAACAGATCACAGGTACTTTTTAAAAAGAAAACTAAACTGAGAGAACGTATTCGGGCTTATTTGAAGTCATTTTATTACACCTTTCACTGTTATTGAGCAGTATTTCTGGTTTTTAACCGACGAAACCAAAAAGTATGAGGTTCTCTATTCGACCCGTATATTTTATGTTTTTCCATCATATTTTTTTATGTATGATCACGCATAACTTTGTACTGAGGCGTCCGATTACGATAGTTTTTTTCTCAGTGAATAGGGTGTACTTCGACTTTGGTCCCATTTGAATTTAAAAGATGAAATCCACCCCTAAGGGTAGCGAAATGAAGGATATTGATCACTCACCCTCTGAATTCTGGTCCGTTAACCGATTCTAACAGGCATAACTTTGTACTGGGTTCTTCGATTTGGATGATTTTTTTTTCAATAGGTAGGGTATACCTTATATTTGGATTTCGAAAGGAATTAGCCACCCTTACGGGTAGAAAAATAGGGGATAATTGATTTTTCACTAGTGAACATTAGCACACACATACGTAGTTGACAATGACAGATCGCTACTGACATTATTCTTGTTCCGTCAAAATCAGTATATTTTATGAGAGGATGGAATGATTTACAAAGTAATGAAATAAACTAACCAGAACAACGAAAATAATTTATATTACAACAAATAGTAAAAGTAGATAATCATATTATTTAACTGGTAATAGTTGAAGTAAGGTGGGTAAGTAAGTATTTTGGAAGTAATCAAAAAACAAGTAGGTAGTAATTGGTAGATTTTAACCACAAAGAATTTTAAAATAAAAACTTTTTAACCAAAAATCAAACCGACAAAATACGGAACTGAAAAGTAAACAATAAAAACTTTTTAACAAAAAATTAAACCGACGATAAAATCAACTGAAAAGCAAAAAATAAAATGAACCTTCTAAGTCTACATGACAATTGAGCTCCTAAACTAATGTAAGTAACTGATTTTGAGTCGGCGCCAAACAAACTAGCAATTGAATTAGGTGAAGCGTAAAATGATGGCTGCGTTTTGATGACTTCTTTCATAGATAATGATCTTCGATAATTGTTTGTTTGGCGCCGACTCGAAATGAGTTACTTACATTAGTTTAGGAGCTCAATTATCATTTAGACTAAGAAGGTTCATTTTATTTTTTGCTTTTCAGTTGATTTTTTCGTCGGTTTAATTTTTTGTTAAAAAGTTTTTATGTTCCTATAATTTAATATAACCCACACTTATTATTTTTAAAGGTCATTTGATTTGCACATTCGCAAAGTACTTCACTTCTAACTTTCACTGTTTTGACAAAAACACTACTCATCAGTTGATTTTTGCAGGATAGGTACATTTACCTTTTTGATTTAATAAAAGAATAATTAATTGACTATTTTCTTCATTCATTACTCATCTGTTGATCACATTACAACCTGAAATTTTCATAGAACCGTATTTTGAACATTGACTTCAAGCTAAGCAAGTAGATGGCACCACTGAATCCTGCTTTGAGAGGGAGTAATATCATGTTTCCATAGGCGTACCGACTGAGCTGTGATAAGGTAAAATAATACAGGTAAAGGAGTATTTGAAAAAGCCGGATATTTCATTACTGTTATGATAAATATTTCTTTTCCAAAATTTTCAAATAAAAATAAATCGAATAATCAAACTTATCATAACAAATGGCGAATATTTCATTATAATGACTGGTTAATAAAAAAAATTCAAAAAAAGATAAAAATAAAATACCATCGATAGGTGAACATGTTTCGAACCTCTATAGGTTCATCATCAGCATATATAAAAGTATTCTACAATAAAAGAAGAACAAAGACTTAGTTACATGGGTAATGTGATACAATAAGTGCTACTTACATGGAGATGAAAAAATTATTTTGTAGGTTAAAGTTATAAAATTATTTAATTCCAATGTTCATAACGTAGACCATATGGAAAGTTGGGATTTCCCTTTCAAGGGCTGTGTCCCATATTTAAATTTGGGAGGGCTAAATACTTTAGCCGATGCAAAATGAATTGACGACATGAGGAAACAATAGATGCAATGGCGGTGATTGACAGCACCCAAAGAGCCAACCATCTGTCAGACTGAATTGTCAAACCTAGCCATGGAACGACGACAAGTGAACTCCATGCACGGAACAAAATTGAACTAGATGTAAAGCAAAACCAAAGCGGTTACTATACCATGCGTAGAGCTCAGATGTCACCTATCCATATTTACAAATTTATATATATCTATAAGAGTAGAACAATTATGTATATTGTTCACTTGTCGTCGTTCCATGGCTAGGTTTGACAATTCAGTCTGACAGATGGTTGGCTCTTTGGGTGCTGTCAATCACCGCCATTGCATCTATTGTTTCCTCATGTCGTCAATTCATTTTGCATCGGCTAAAGTATTTAGCCCTCCCAAATTTAAATATGGGACACAGCCCTTGAAAGGGAAATCCCAACTTTCCATATGGTCTACGTTATGAACATTGGAATTAAATGATTTATAACTTTAACCTACAAAATAATTTTTCATCTCCATGTAAGTAGCACTTATTGTATCACATTACCCATGTAACTAAGTCTTTGTTCTTCTTTTATTGTAGAATACTTTTATATATGCTGATGATGAACCTATAGAGGTTCGAAACATGTTCACCTAATCGATGGTATTGATCTAATCGATTGTTAATATTATATTGTGGAGACGACTTCGTGTTTTTCTTCTTCATAAAATTATACCACTCCACTTCGAGATACAATGGACTTCTACCACAGGTTAAATATATATATATATATATATATATATATATATATATATATAGTGTTGATTATTCGTGACTGACAATAATACAGAAGTGGATTTTATGATGGGGATGCAGTCAGGTTGAGTGCTTTTTTTTTAAACTCTTTGGAATACGTCAAGCTTTCGGCTATCTTCATTGCCTTCCTCAGAACGAATAAAAATTATAAATTACAATGAATAAAGATCTGGAATTGTATACCATTTAGGTACTCACTAACATAAGATTCACTAAAATTAGTACATATGAGGAACATAATTTTTTTTGACTTGTGACAGTGACGATTGTATATTTTCATATAAGTCAAGTTGGAATTTTTTTAATATTGAGTGATATATCATTATTTCTGTTCAAATTCTGGAAATATGTATACATTTGACAAAGATTATTGAAATCGTTTTTTTTATTCATAGATCGACGATCAATATTAATGTGAACCACTTCCAAGAAAATTCATTTGGTTAAATTATTCTCAGCATCTAAAATTTGTATGTTATTATAGTCCATTCATTTTGATCAACATGTCCTGAAAGTGCGCATGAGTTAACATTTCGTTTACAGTTACTTCTATGGGTTACAATACGACTATTGATACTTCTGGATGTTTGGCCAATATATTTTTAGAACAATCCTTCAAGGAATTTCATATACAACATTGGACTTTTGCTTATTTTGTATGGTACTTTTCACTTCAGGGTTTAATTTTGAAATAGTTTTTATATTTTTTTTAGCAATTTTGAAGTTTTTTTTCTTCACTTTTATTAAAAAAGGAGTTACACTAATTGAATTTTTTTTTAATTATGTGGTTGGAATATAAATTTTGTAATAACATCTTCTGTAGTTTGGTTGAAGAATCGTTATAAACTGGGATGAGTAATTTTTAAGATTCTATTTTCCATAGATATCACTGAATTGATTTTAATTTTTTGTGCGTGATACGGATCATAATTTATAAATATATCACTACATATTGGTTTCCTGTACCATTTCGTAATATTTGTATTCTGTTGGATTCTGATGAGTACACTGTTTTGTGTTTCCTCTTCTGTAGTGAATTGAATATCGTTTTCATAGGAAATAAAAATTGAGAGAATTTCATCAGTACTTCCAGATGGTAGTGATAAAATCAAATCATACACAAAACGAAATGGCACAGGAAACCAATTTGTAGTAATAGATTCATAAATTATGATTCGTATCACGCACAGAAAATTAAAATAAATTTAGTGATATCTATGGAAAATAGAATGTCAAAAATACTTATCTTAGTTTACAACACGACTCTTCAACCGAATGACAATAGATGTTATTGAAAAATTTACCTTATAATATTAACCTTATAATAAATTACTTTTCAATGAGACTAAGTCATCAGTCTTTCGAACATCCCAGCAAATTTGCAGAATAAATGTAACAGAACCTCCTCTTTCCAAATTCCTTCCACATATCCATGAACTTACTCCTAAGTTATCCAATTCATTGAAGCACGAAAACTTCAAAACTGCAAAAAAAAACATAAAAACGATTTCAAAATTACACAAAGTGAAAGTCCTATGTAAAATGAGTAGAAGTCCAATGTTCTATATGAAATCCCTTCTACGGATTGTACTTAAAAATATATTGGCCAAACATCCAGAAGTCTCAATAATCGTATTATATCCCATAGACGTAACTGTAAACGAAATGTGAACATACCAACTTTCAGAGCATGTTTATCAAAAAGACTATATTAACATACAAATTTTAGATGCTGAGAATAATGTAACCAAAAGAATTTTCTTGGAAATGGTTCATATAAATTCTAATAGTCAATCTATTCAAAGCACTGATATGAATAATCCTACTCAAATTCATAGATATTTACTGAATTTGAACAAAAATAATGATATCACTCAGTATTCAAAATTTTCCAACTTGATTTATATAAAAATATACAATTGTCACTGTCGACGGAAAAAAAATATGTTTCCGATATGTATTAATTTTATTGAATCTCATGTTGGTAAGTACCTGAATAGTATAAAATTTAAGATTGTTATTCATTATAATTTATAATTTTTAGACGTCCTGAGGAAGGCAATGAACATAACCGAAAGCTTGACGTAATCCAAAGAGTTTACTTAAAAAAAGCCCTTAACCTGACTGCATTACCAGATTAAATCCATTTCAATATATGAGGGCCAAAAAAGCCTGAAACCGGTATGTGGATTGTTAGGCGGACACGACATGAATTTAAAACTAATCGAGCTTATCAGAAAGAAACATTTGCGAACAATATCCATTTATATGGAAGTTTGCATGGATTGTCAGGTGAATATCATTCAACGTTCTGCGTGGTATTTGCTAGGAAAGTAGTTGTTTTTCGCCTTTCGGTCTACCAATTGTTTCAATTTATATTGAACAATTTGTGGAGATGACTTTGTGTGTGCTTTATGCATTTCATTTCATATCTTATTCCCTTCATATGGCTTTTTCGTTCATTAAAATATGCCAGTCAGGCATTTTGAGCCACTCCTACTGAGAAGAAATCTCTTATTTAGAATCCTATCGAGGTAGGAGAATTGTTTGGACTGTTTCTTCCTGTCACTAGGTGTCGCCGGTTAAAAGCTATCTTTTCCGACGCACCTAAAGATGTTTTAAGCTCGATGATGATTTTATTTATGTTGTGTCTCGCTTCGGCCAGAGCTCTCTGTATCTCTGGCTGGTGACTACTCCGTACTGATGAGGGCCAAAAAAACCTGGAACCGGTATGCGGATCGTTAGGCGGACACGACATGAATTTAAACATAATCGAGCTTATCAGGAAGAAACATTTGCGAACAATATCCATTTATATGGAAGTTTGCATGGATTGTCAGGTAGTTGTTTTTCGCCTTTCGGTCTACCAATTGTTTCAATTTTTATTGAAACTTTTGTGAAGACGACTTTGTGTGTGCTTTATGCATTTCATTCCATATCTCATCCCCTTCATATGGCTTTTTCTTTCATTATTATATATTCGTTAGAAAACACACATGGGATCACTTTACCTGTCATTTTTCTGTTATGCCTTGTTGCTAACAATTTTTTTCTTTTGGCTACCACTATTGTCAGTAGGTTGTATGGAAGAGCAACCCTGTTGAAAACAGCACCCTAGATATGTTGCAAACTTCAATTCATTTGTTTGGGTCTTTCTCATAATTCTCTCATGCCGTTTTCATTTATAATTTCCCATCATCTGGTAAATATTTTTCAGAAATGCGAGTCATGTTAAGAGAATCAATTCATAATACTTCCTATACGTAAGGGTTGTTTGTTGGAATAATTATTCATCATGTTCAACAAATCAACTATGAGAGCACACTTGAGTGTAATTTTTAATGTAGTTCATGGACTCGAAAAGGATGAGCATTCTTTGTTAACGCTTTGTTACTTCTCGAAAGATTTCGATTGTGTATCCTATGATATTTTACTTGAGAAACTTTTCTGTTATGGTATTCGTGGACTTCCTTTGGAATGTTTAAAGTTTTATTTACATGAGAGATCGCAGTGCGTTTCGGTTAAAGGCACCAAATCAGTACTAATGAAAAACGTTCATGGTGTTCCTCGAGGTTGCATCTCTTTTTGCTGAGGACACCACCATAATACAGCGAAACAATAACTTAGAGGCATTAACTGACTCTTCCGAACTCAACGTGGAAATGACCAATGCATGGTTCTGCTTGAACAAGATCGTGCTCAATTCGGCAAAAAATCAGAGTCCCATTATATCAAAACTCAGCGGTAACAGGGAGTGAAAGTGTCAAGTTACTTGGACTAGGGATATGTGGATTAACTGTCGAATAAATTGTCAAGTGTCACATTCTTGATTCGCAGATTGAAAAACCTTGTTGGTATAGATACTCACAGATCCAGCTATTCAGGACTATTTCACTGTCATTTGACATATGGAATTGTCTTGTTGGAAAATTCCACCCATTCAAAAAGAATTTTCGTTTTACAAAAAAGAGTAATTGGAATAATACCAGGAGCGGGTTACAGAGACCACTGCCATTCTATTTATTGATCTTCAGAACATGACTCTGCTTGAAATACACCAAAACAGATCAGATTTCACTCTATAATCGGACATGCACCAACACCTAAGAAGGTCAGAAAACCTCTTGAGAACGCTTAGATATATACTTTCTGTTTCACAGAAAAATTCATTGAATATAAGTCTATACAATAAATTGCCTCTCGAAAAAGAAATATGTACTTCCACGATTTCAAACTGGTAGTGAAATCTTGTCTACTGAAGAAGTGTTTCAACTCGGAAAATAACTTTTCAACCCATCAATTAAGAAGTTATGATCTGTGATAAACTCCTTGTCTCTAGGTTTTTAATGTGTTCGTCATGTCAAATTTTGTATATCTACCCCTGTACGTTTACAATAACTTTGTTCTGAGTGAACCTTTTTATTTTTTTGTTTTTTTTATTCCTGTGTTGGTAATTTGTTGTAAGACCTAGTCATACACTTCTACTTCTGAGTGACCTGCGACAAATGTCTTATAACATGTGAACGTAGGCAATGAATTTATCTCTCTCTCTCTCTCTCTCTCTCTCTCTCTCTAACACTAATACCTATAAAAACTGATGTATCTTCAGTTTTCTGTAACTGAGTTCCTCTGAGCAGCCCTCGTACAATGGATGCTGTGCAATCGATATCCTCCCAAGAAATTCAACTCCATTTCATTGTCGAATAATTGTTCATTCTATACAGCCACTGAGAACCATTCTGTTAATAATAAAAACAGAGATACCGCACAAGCCCCACCGCCCGAGCCATGAACTTATTCCGAAGTTTCGAAATTAGTATCAATTTCCTTCACCAGTTAAATTTTAATAAAGGCTTACGAGAATTGTAATTTTGCTGGTGTAAATCTTAGTATCGGGAGTTTTGCTGCAGAAGTTTGTGCGAAGTTAGAGGCAGGCCTGGAGGGAATTTGATGGGGAAATTAATCCAGAATTTAACAGTTTACATGAACTTTGATACTTTGGAGGTTTATCGGATTTTGAATCAAGTATATGAAGCGTTGGGAGTAGAAATATTGCGGAGTGTTACGCACTCGACAAATATTCCCGACAATTCTGGAAAAAACGAGTTGTAAATCAAGAGTTTGCCAGCCACAAAGAGATCCCCTTCGGGTTTAGAAAGAGTCAGAATTCGTTTGTTGGATATGACAGGATCCATTTGTACTCCGCCTTCATGCAAGTGCATTCATATTTTCCAGTGAAGCTGAAAAACTAATTTCAAACACAATGCGGTCTAGCAGAGCCTAAACTGAATATGGAACTGGATATTTTTGTTGAATTGAAGATTTCATTGAGATTTATTGTTTTGAATAATTTGGTTGTTATGGTTAAGATATAAATAAAGTGTTGATTTTGAGTGTGAAAAATAATTCATCAATTTCTTTGATTTTCTACATTTTCTCTGCTACTGATTTGAATACTGATATTCAAAAGGTTATGGGCCCAGGTTACTGAAACTGGATTCGCTGAAGAAAATCAAGAAATTTGAATAATTTCACCAAAATATTTTTTGCTGGAAACCTGACACATTCCTGACAAGTTTGACAAGAAAAATGAACTTTGTAATGATGAATGAAAAATTGGATACAGCTAAGATAGTTAAATTTAACGGAAGCAACTATCAACTGTGGAAATTCAGCATTTCTATTGCATTGAGAGCCTGTGAATTGATGGACATAGTGATAGGCATCGATAGTAAACCTGAAGTTACTCGGACGAATGTCGCAGAAGTCAAGATTTGGGAGAAGAGGAATAGCCAAGCAATGGTCATTTTTCTCAATACCATTTGTGAAGAATATCTTACCCCATTAGTAAATTGTCAGACTGCCGCAGATATGTGGATAACATTGATCACCATTCACGAACAGAAAACAGAAGTTTCCAAACATATCATATACCAGAATTTTTATGACCTCAAAATGAAGAAAGGTGCAAAGATAGCTACATTCATTTCGGAAGTTGAGTCACTAGTAAAGCAGTTACAAGACATGGGTGAAAATATATCGGATGTGGCCAAGATATCGAAAATAATCAATAGTCTCCCTTCCCAATATGACATGTTTGTTACTGCATGGGATTCGGTTGATTACACAAAGCAAACTTTTACTGAACTGATAGCTCGATTATTGAAAGAAGAGCAGAAACAATCAAAGAGACATGAGAATGAGGAATCATTAGCGCTCCAGACCCAGTCTCTAAGTATAAAATCTGATAATAGAAGAAGCGCAACAAAAAACCAGAAAATACAAGATTTGAAACGAAGAACAAAATGTGGTGTATGCAAGCTTACTGGTCATTGGTGGCGAGAATGTCCAGAAAGAAAGAAAAATGGTAACTCGAGAATTTCTGTCAGAAAAAACGATGGTGAAGCACTGATCTGCAATCATGATGATCTTTCCAAACTAATAGCAAACACCGAAGAAGGCGATGATGCTTGGTTAGCTGATTCAGGTGCAAGTGCTCATATGTGCTATCGACAAGAATGGTTCCAGTCCTTAAAACCCGTTCAAGATAATATTGTTGTTCAGGTAGCCGACAATAAAGTTATCACACCAGTTGGCATCGGTGACATTTCAGTCAATGCTTTAGTTGACGGGGAATGGAAACCCAAAATACTTTCCGATGTCCTCTACATACCCGAATTGAGAAACATAACGGAAAAAGGGTTCACCATGATAGCCAAGAAAGATAGATGTGAATTCTTTAATCCAGCAGGAAAATTGAGCTGCGTAGGTATCAAGAAAGGCAATATATTTCAAATGCTGATGAAAGTAGAGTTGAAACTCGAATGTAATTCGGCTGCAGTTGGCAATCTCAAGCTATGACATGAAAGGCTTGGTCATATAAATGAAAAATATGTGAAAGATACGATTGAAAGTGGAGCCGTTGAAGGAGCAAGAATAGAAGGAGAATATAATTCCATTTGCGAAGGTTGCCAGTTCGGTAAACAATGTCGAAGAAGTTTTTCTGAAAGTACCAGAGCAAGAGCCTACAATCCTGGTGAATTCATTCATACAGACGTATGTGGACCAATGAACGTGATGTCACCAAGTAGATCAAAATATTTTTTGCTTTTCAAAGATGATTGTACTGGATTTCGAATAGTCTATTTTCTCAGATACAAATCTGAAGTATGTGAGAAATTCAAAGAATTCAAAAATCTGGTAAAACGACAAACAGGAAATGTGATAAAAGTTCTTCGATCAGATTGTGGAAAGGAATATATCAACAAAGATATGACAAATATTTTCAAAAAGGAAGGTATTGTTCATGAAACATCGGCACCTTATGCGCATGAACAGAATGGAAAATCTGAGCGGGAAATACGAACTATTACAGAAAGTGCACGATCTATGTTATATACACGAAATGTGTCATGTGAATTATGGGCTGAAGCTGTAAGTACCGCAGTTTACATTCTGAATAGAACACTTTCGAGGAAATCTGTTGATGTGACACCATACGAAAACTGGTTTGGCATAAAACCCAACATAAAAAATACGAAAGTATTTGGTGCTGTTGCTTACATGCATCATCCTAAAGAACTAGCCAAGAGTGGACACCTAGAAGTAGAAAAATGATTTTTGTCGGATATGAAAAAGACTCATGCAATTATAGACTCTGGGATCCTGAAAAAAGAAAAATCAATGTCAGTGCCAATGTGAAGTTTGATGAAACAAAAGATAACACATTTACACGAGGACAAGTTGAAAACAGGGTGATTTTTGAACTGAAATTCGGAAATGAAAGTGAAATTGATGAAAACGAAAACGGAAATAACGAGGAAAATGAATGTTCCACAGAAAGAACAATCAGAAGCAGCAATGATGATACCGAAAATAATTCATATGAGCTGAGAGATCGGTCAAAAATAAAATCTCCAGATTATTTTCATAATGCGATGTTAGTCGAGATTGGAAATCCTGCCACCTTCGAAGAAGCTATGAAATCGAGACATTCTAAAAGGTGGACAACTGCAATGAATGAAGACGTAAAAACTGCATTTTTATATGGGGAATTAGAAGAGACAATATATATGGAACAACCGCAAGGCTTCGAAGAAGATAATTTGCTGTCTGAAGATAATTTCGTTTGCAAACTCAACAGAAGTCTTTACGGGCTAAAGCAATCCCCCAGATGCTGGAATTCAAAATTCAAACAGTTTTTACAAAGATTTGATATGAAACAAATTGATGCAGATCCCTGTATATTTGTTGGTGATATCGACGGTTTCAAAATCTACTTGGCTTTGTACGTTGACGATGGTTTGATTTTGACAAAGTCAAGAAGTGTCATCGAAAAAATATTGTCAAATCTGTCTGAAAATTTTGAAATAACGATCGGAGATGCAAGATGTTACATCGGTATTGAAATGAAAAGAAATGGAGAATTAATTTCTATTACTCAACAAGCTTTTATCAATAAATCCCTCAGAAAGTTCAACATGTTGGAATGTAAAAACTCATCCGTACCCGCTGAACCAGGAAATAGTCTGAGAAAGCCAATTGATACAAGGGAAATTGATGAAACTTTGAAGAATATTCCATACAGAGAAGCTGTTGGAACTCTTTTGTATATTGCCATGAATACACGTCCTGACATAGCTTATGCTGTTAGCTTTGTGAGTCAATTTTGTCATAATTTCGATCATTCGCACTGGAATGCAGTAAAAAAGATCTTCAGATATTTGAAAGCTACCATAGATTATGGTATTGTATACAGCAAAACTGGCAAACCAAACTTTCAACTGATAGGCTATACAGATGCAGACTTCGGTGGATATTTGGATACCAGAAAATCAAGAAGTGGTTATATTTTTCTCTTGAACGAGTCACCAGTTACTTGGGCTTCTCAGAGACAACAAGTTGTTGCTATATCGACTCCTGAAGCCGAGTATATTGCTTTGTCAGTAGGAGTGAAAGAAATTTTATGGTTACGGCGTTTGTTAGAAGAACTCAATTTTTCTCAAGAAGATGTAACAATCATGAAAGTGGACAATCAGAGTGCGATAAAGCTTGCTAATAATCCTGAGTTCCACAAGAGAACAAAGCATATTGATATCAAGCATCATTTTGTTCGCGAAGCCTCTGAAAATGGAGTCGTCAAAATTTATTATGTGGAATCTAATTTACAACTAGCTGAAATTCTCACGAAGCCTTTGACCAAGGAGAATATTTCTTCCGCCCGAACACAACTGAAAATTCAAAATCTAAATGAAATAAGGGGAGTGTTGAATTGAAGATTTCATTGAGATTTATTGTTTTGAATAATTTGGTTGTTATGGTTAAGATATAAATAAAGTGTCGATTTTGAGTGTGAAAAATAATTCATCAATTTCTTTGATTTTCTACATTTTCTCTGCTACTGATTTGAATACTGATATTCAAAAATTTTATTTCATGTTACTGATTCAAAAAAAGTTGTTCGTGATTTTTCACGATCGTCACCGTCTGGGAGACGTATTTGAAGTAGCTTTACTATTTACGCGTCCCGATTACGGGGTGCGTTCTGTTGGGAACGCTAGCAGTTAAACTTTCACACTATATTTTGGCCTGAAATATCATGCCCTACACGCAGAAACTTGTCTACCGAAGTCGAGCGTATGAGCATCCTTTTTAACAAGCTTTTATTTAGTTTCACTTGTTAGTTCGTACGTTCGTTAGTTAGGGTCACATCTTGCAAGTGAATTTTGACCGACTTCTAGTCGTCTGAATAATTTAAAATTTGGCAGGTGTTCATAATTCCGGAGACAATGCATTATGGAGATGTCGGAGAAAATTTGTTACAATGGTCCAATTCGATTCAAAATTGGTATGTGAGGTTTTCGCGGTCGGAGATTATGAATTATTTGTCAAAATTCATAAATTCAAGATGCTCCGATTGGATTCAAAATTGGTGTGTGGGGGTTTTTGGGGTCGGAGATTCATAAATTCAAGAAGGCGGCTCCAAGATGTAGCACGAGTTTTGTGATTATGTAGGCCGTGTTTTGTTACATTTTATAAATATTTCTCTCCAATATGGACAATTTTCTGATCAACTGAAAACAAGCATAATCATAACTGTTCCCAAAGTAAAAAATACTAATGAAGCAGGAGAATTTCGTCCAGTAAACACCTTACCAGGGATCGAGAAACTATTAGAAATGGCTGTATATGATCAGCTCCTAAATTCTGTCAATAATATTCTCATAAGTAATCAATCCGAATTAACGAAAAATCACTCTTGTGAATCGGCTTCAAAACTAACGGTTAGTGAATGGACGCAATCTATTGATAGCGGTGATCATGTGGTAACAGTTTTCTTAGACTTGAGAAGAGCTTTCCAGACAATTGACCGTAATATATTAATAAAAAAACTGGAAGCTATTGGTTTTGAAGGAACCGTACTAAGATGGTTTAAGGACTACTTAAATGGTCGAAAGCAAATCACTAAAGTTGATAATGTGCCACATTTTGCTAGATTAGATTTTTCTAGTTTTTATATCGATACCAATTTTTTGCGCGGATACGGCTGTCCATTTTTATATCAAATTTTTTCCAATGAGAACACTCTGATACCACCCAACTATTCCATGCTATATTGACTCTCAGAAATAGTCAATCTGTCGTTACGTGCGCTGGGTGCTAATCAAACAGTTTTTTCAACAAACGCACCGGACAAACATCTGGAGCTTTTGTATTTGTAACGAGCCACTTGCTATCAGTGACGCTTTTTTCTCCCCCTTGACTTTTTCTGGAGAATATTGGGTTGTACTCGATTCTTTCAAATGATATACCGTCGTTTGTATATTCGTTTTGCACTGGACAGGCTAATCGATATGCCATTGGATGGTACAATTTTTTTTGTAATCATTCAGGATTATCTTCATCCTATGTAACTGCCATCCCATACACTTCATTTTTTGTTAATGCAAAAGAGAGTTCTATCTTTTTCCTTGTCGGGCATTCTTTGTAATTGCTTGCGCTTTGCGATTTTAGCATTTCGCGCATCCTTGAAAATAATGTCCGAAAAAGGATTGAACATGATATTGAAATTTTCAAAATAATATTCCTGCAACATATTTGCTGTTGTTTTCCATATACTTTTCATGCAACTTTGTTTATAGGGTGCTCAGTTGTGTTTTAGCGCGTAATTCATAATTCCTTTCACTGCAGAACTTCTCAAATTGTCTCCAAATTGAGTTTTTGGAAGTAACAGTATTTTTGGGTGTCATTCTATAAATATTATTATCAATTTATTCAAACGAACTTGTACCAAAACGACTCATTTTGACACTTCAGAAATTTAACGTTAGATGACAAAAATATGGGCAGATTTCTTTTGTCTTAACCATGAAAATCAAATACCAGGCTGAGAGCGGGCTGCAGAAAACCTTAGCAATGGAGTAACAGAATGAAATATTTTTAAAATGTTAGTACTCACAGCAAACATAAGGAACATTTTTGCCTGGAAAAAAGTGGTGCATAAGTTTTCTACGGCCTTTTTTCGGAAAAGGCAACCATACCAATGTAATACATGTTCGAAATACGTTGGACACTTGCTATCTCTCCAGTTGGCCGAGCGGTCCAGGGTGCTGGTTCACGGAAGGGAGCGTGAGTTCGAACCCTAGCGCGGGCAGCTTCTTTTTTCTTTTGGTAAATGGAAGAATGATTTTTTTGGGGTGAATATTCGCCCCAAAAAAAATCATTTCTCATGTCTGAGAGCTGGCTGCAGTAAACGTGGCTGATCGAGTAACACCGTGAAATGTTTTCACAAGCTTTCATTTGAATTCATATAAGTATGTTTGTTCAAATCTTGCAAGTGAATTTTGATCTACTTCCAGTTGTCCGATTAACGTGAAATTTGGCAGGTTTTCATCATTCCGGTGACAATACATTACAGATTTTTCACAAAGGAAAAACAAAATGGCGGCTTTAATATGGCGGATGAGTTTTGTGATTATTGTTCGATTCCATTCAAAATTTTTTTTTTGGCGACAATTCCGTAATGCATTGTTACCGGCCGAATGGAAACCTGACCAATTTGACATTAATCGGACAATTGAAAGTAGGTCAAAATTCACTTGTGAGATTTGATCTAAACATACATATATGAATTTAAATGAGAGCTTCATGGTGTTACTCGATCGGCCAGCCAGCTCTCAGACATGAGAAATGATTTCTTTTGGGACGAATATTCGCCCCAAACAAATAATTTTTCAATTTCTGAAGAAATAAGAAAAAAAAGCTGCCCGAGCTGAGGTTTGAACTCACGCTCTCACCCACGCTCCCTTTCGTGAACCAGCATTTCAGACCGCTCGGCTAACTGGAGAGATAGTAAGTGTCAAACGTATTTCGAACATGTTTCGCATTGGCATGGTTGCTTTTTCCGAAAAAATGCTATAAAAAAGGTATTTACTACTTTTGCCAAGGCAGTCAATGATTTTTCTCATCTTTGCTGTGAGTACTAATATTTTAAAAACATTTCATTCTGTTACTCGATTGGCTGGGTTTCCTGCAGTCCCCTCTTTGACTTTACGGAAGTATGTTTATAAGAGATATTGCCGAAAAAAACTCAAGGGATGATTTGCAAATTTTGAAATTGTATGAGGGAAATAGTCAATGAAATAAAAGCTGCGTATCGATATGTCAGAGACTTCTGTTTCTCATAGAATATTGGTTTGTTGTTACTGGCCAAGACACTTACATCTTTCCTGTATATGGGATTGAATCTTTCAAAGGCTAGTATCCTATTGCCATCTGTTTAAAATGTATACCAACATTTGTACGTTATGGTTGCGTAGCATTTTTATTTTCGTTGCCAAACCCGCTTATAAAATACCCGCAGTGTCCCACATCTCTTTCATGATCCACCCATTTCGTATTCACCCTATCTGTCTCCAAGTATCGCAGTACCTCGCGGGTCCATGAATTTCTACAGTATTCCCCACCTTATTAATTTTCTATGAGGCCTCTCAACGTCTTGCACGACATCTGCCGCAATTTATATTCATTACCGGCCACCTCGGAGACCCCATAACGTCTTCAAGAAGTAAATAAAAGATGTCAGACTAATATATGCGAGAGAATTAATCATAACAGGACACTCTTAAGTAAGCCTGGTCCTCTGGGACTCCAATTATCGCGAAACACGCCTACAACCGGCGTTTCGGGAACATTTTTCACGAGAGGCTGGAAACACACGTATTTAATTATAGTGTAGTCAAAATATCATCCAACTCAAAGTAAATTTATGAAGTAGTCCCTTGCTCAAAGAGAAGTGTATACTTTATAGGAATGAAGTAGGCTCAAAATCAACTCCACATTTATTGGTAGAAAGGATGATCAGTTGTATGGCGAAACATGTTTCGAGTCTATCCCAAACTCATCTTCAGACTGAACATTATAATGGATAGTTGTGACATAATAGTTGGTATAACGAAATCATCAAGTAAAGCATAGAGTACATTCAAACCTTATGTAGATGATTTAAATGTAAAAGCATATCATAAGTTTTTTATAGCGATTCAAAGATGAAGTCATTCAACTTTTCTTTTTCTTCGTCGTTGGATCCGTAATAGTACTCACGTTTCGATCGATCCTAAATGATTAATCGATAATGATTTCATATTTTATACTAATTTCTTGTTTTTCAACAATATCAGATGGAAAAAAAGTGTGACTAGAGGACTTAGATCCCCATAGTGATGATTTATCATCACAATGGTTTGAGGAGGCTCCAGTTAGACTAAGAAGTTGATGCAGAAAGTATGGAGACAGAAGATAAATTATCGACTGAATCTTTATAAAAACCTTGGGAAATACCAAATGAGGTTAACGTAAGCTAAACACTGCGGTACGTACTCGGTCACAGAACTTCATTAATCATTCTCCAGGATCCAAGGAGATTGCAACCTGATTCCGAAAATGATTGCCTGCAGCTATTCTCAGATGACAAAATCATTCGTATCCCAAGTAGTTTTTCTTTTAACTTTAAAGTGTTTGACCGTAACCACTGCCACGAAATATACACAATTCTATCACGTGGCGGCTACCAATATGGCGTACACTTTTTTGGTGGCTGCTTCATTCCAACTATATTCCAACCACGTGGAGATCTCCTGGCAAAAACGAGGATATGTAGTGGCCAACACTAGACAGAATAAACTCAAATGAGTGCGCTTGAGTAATTGATAAGTAGCCCGATCTCTGTCCTGCAACATAATTTAATAATAATTTTTCCTTATTCTTTCATTTTGCCTGATTCATTTTCATTACTCGAATTAACTCAATAATTCTCCCTCACTTGAAAATGCATAAAGATGATTGTTTTTCATCTATGGCATTGTTAATCATTTTTGTCAAGCTGGTAATCATATTCACTGTTGAGCACTGTTTTTCTGATAAAATTTCATATTTAATGAAAAATTAGTTGATACCTTTTTGAATAACTTTTCCGAATACCTCTCTTATACTATGAATAAGTGATATAAGGTGATAGTTTGGCATGTCTTACTCATCTCTTTTGTTTTTGAAAAGTTAGATGGATTCATTTATAAGAGAAGTTGATATGGGTGTTCTTTCACGAGTTTCCAATTGTATACCATGTAAGCTAGGAGATTTTGTTAGGTCATGATAATTTCATTTATATCTTCCTCCTCATCTGTATTTGAGAGAAATATTGAACACTCGAGTTTTTTTATAGCATTCGGCTGATAGGTTATTTTGTTTGCCAATTTGCTACCTATTCCGGAAAAGTATTTTAGGATCACTAATTATTTCACCATTGGTGGTTTTGATTTTTTCTCAATGAAGGTCTTCGATTAATCACTGATTAACAGTTTTTCTATGAATTTCCATGGATTTTGAGTTCTATTTTTAATTTTCACAATTTTTTCTTCGAAATATTTTTTTTATGTTTTGATTAGGTGATTCAAGAAGTTTCTATATTAATTGAACTGTAACTCATTATTCTCTCTGTTTTCTTTTAGCATTATTCCAAATGGCAGATTTCTTATCGATTAATGTCAGAAATCCTGCATTTTTCCATCTTTTCTCTTCATTTCTCCTCTTCTCAATTCATTAAAAATTGTAGAACAGTGAGGCAATTCTGTTACTTCCTTGATGAACACACTTGTACTTTCATTGATATTTTTCGGAATATATATATATATATATATATATAAATATATATAAATATTCTTCAATTTCCTGGAATAAAGGTCTGATTCAGTCTATTCATATAATTTTTCTCAACTACGTTTCGACATAGTATTTGTCATCTTCAGGTTGAAAAATTATATTATAAGAATTCTAGTAGTCACTAGTCACCTACCAATATGAAAGTTTAGAAAATTTCGAAATTCCTGAATTTAACATTTTCTATAACCAATCTAGATTTAATCAAAACGATGGCGTAGTTCTATATGTAAAAAAGCAAATTGGGAATGTTATAAGTACAATACATAACCTCTCAGAAACAAATATTTTGGTTATCGATTTCATCCTGGAAAATATGACCTTTTCAATAATAGCATCATACAGGCCACCAGCTACAAACAAACAATTGTATATTACTGAACTTGAGAACCTTTTTTTAACTAGAAATAAAAAAGATTTCGAAGTATTTATAGGTGACACTAATATAAATTTACTAAATGAAGACGACACATGTGTCATTAACTATGTTTGTAATATGGCCACACATGGGTTCTTTCCTAAAATTAACACAAAACCAACGCGAGTCACTGAACATACCTCAAGTTTAATTGATCATATATTCACTAGAATAAATAAAAATGATGCATTCGATGAGAAAAACATTAATTCATTTATATGCAAAACTAGCCTAACCGATCACTACGCTATAGCACTATCTGTGAAATTAACTGATCGAGGTGTGACAAAATATAATGCTGATACAACAATCGAAAAGAACTACATAAACTAAAAAAAGCTTAGTAGTCAACTAGATGTCGAAAATGGGAATATGTAATGAACTCAACTGATCCACTGTCAGCGTATAATCATTTTATTAACATCTTACAATCATTCATAAAAAAAAGTTCTGAAACTAAAAAACTGAAATTGGAAAATAAGAAACTTAAGCCTTGGATAACCGATGGACTAATAAATTCAATCAGACATCGAGATCGATTGAAATCCAGACTTTTAAAAAACTTCTCTTTAGAACTGAAAATAGAATATACACATTACAGAAACTTTCTAAACAATCTAATACGTAAAACAAAAACCGATTACTATAAAAAGAGAATAATAGCGGCAAATAATAACTATAAAAAAATCTGGACCGAAATTAATGACATAACAAATTCATCGAAACATTCTCAAGCAGACAATATAAATATAACCGATGACCAAGGTATTGAAATCTCATCAGATCTAGAAAAAGCTGAGTATATCAATAAATTTTTTGTTCAGGTGGGAACGCTCATGGCCCAAAAAATGATACCAAAACGTCTCCGCAGGACTCTTAAAAATAACACATCGGCAGGTCCTTTAAATAACACATCGCAGGTCCTGATCGTATCTCGGTCTTTTTGATAAAAAAATTCAACAAAAACTTATCGGATCCGTTGTCTCATATAATAAATCTATGCTTCCTAACCAGTATTATACCTGGTGCTTGGAAAGAATCAATAACTACACCAATTTTCAAAGCAGGCGATAGGAAACTCGCTACGAATTATCGGCCTATTACAGTTATAAATAATTTTGCAAAAATATTCGAGAAAGTGTTGAAAGTCCGCCTTATGCAATTCCTAGAATCCAATAATATCTTATCAAACGCGCAATTCGGTTTCCGAGAAGGCTTTTCCACAGAACAGGCTATATTCAGATTGGTGAAAGACGTCTTGGCTAATCTTAATGATAATAATAAGTGCCTAACAATATTTCTAGACCTGGCCAAGGCGTTTGACACCGTGGATCACAAAATATTATTGCAAAGATTGGAAATAGCGGGGATAAGAGGCACTGTTCTTAATCTATTTGAAAATTATCTCTTGGATAGAACTCAGAGAGTAAAAATCAATAATTGTTTTAGTAACCCCCTTCCTATCACCATAGGCGTACCGCAAGGAACAGTGATGGGTCCCATACTCTTCTAATTTACATAAACAATATTGGAGTACTGAGAAACACCAAAAGCTCAGTAATCTCATATGCAGATGACACAGCGATAATGTTTTTTGGAGATTCTTGGACAAAAGTATACCAACAAGCCGAACAAGAGTTAAATATATATTTTGACTACATAGATGGTAGCCTTTTAAGCTTAAATACTGATAAGACAAAATTTATCACATTCAGTGCTGATATTAGAGATCAACCAGAGTTCGATAAAATAACAATAAAAAAAAAAACCTGTGACCATATTCATTGCACATGCCGCATAATAAAAAAAATTAAAAAAATTAAATATCTGGGTGTAATCTTAGACCAACACCTACGATGGTCTGAGCATGTATCATATACAATTCAGAGACTTCGCAAACTTATACGTAAATTTTATCAGTTGAGAAATATTTTAAGCAGAAAAACAATTGTGATGGTGTATAATGCACTAGCAGAGTCCATTATACGATACTGTGTCATTATTTGGGGGGGTATGTACAAAACAGCCTTATGTGATCTAGAAATCACTCAAAATACAATTATAAAGATTATACTTAAAAAAGAAAAATTATTCTCCACAAATGAATTATATCGTGAAGCTAACCTACTGAATCTTAAACAAATTTATATATACCAATGTATTCTATGGATGATGAAAACCAAAACCTACACATATACTAGTCATTCTTACAAAACGAGGTCTATTTCTAATAATCTAGTGACTGTTCCATTCTACAAAAAGTCTCTACCACAAAGATTCATAACTTATATCGGCCCCAAACTTCTCAATATGGTACCAGTATATATACGAAAAATCAAATCAAAAGTTAAGCTTTCTATAGAATTGAAAAATTCGTTGAAGTGAACTATGTCAAGCTAAAAACATTGTTTACTGATAAATTAGACATGCATTAAACTACTGTGTAAAACATGTCGTTATCACCTTACATACATAGTATTGAAACCATTAATCTTCTCTCTCTTTCTCTCTCGCTCTAATTTCGCAGTTTTCCATTCTCCTTCTCTTTTGATAATGTCTACCAACCAATCTTATTTAAAATTAGGTATATATATTCAAATTTAGATTAAGGTTTTTTTTTTTCTTTTTCTTTGTAAAATGACTCTCTAGCATGGGGTGAGTTGTAATACAAGCCATAAGGCTTAGACAATCCACCTAGTGCAAATTCATAAAATTCTCTTGTAAACATTGTCTGAATAAAAATATATCATATCATATCATATTTAAACCCAAAAAATAATAACGTTCGTACGATGCGAACGCAGAATTCTCATAATATAATTTTTTATCCTGAAGATGACAAATACCATGTCGAAACGTAGTTAAGAGAAATTATATGATTAGACTGAATCAGACCTTTATTCCAAGAAATTGAAGAAAATATATATGTGGTCAAGAAACTAAAGAAAAGATATATATATATATATATATATATATATATATATATATATATATATATATAGAACGGGTAGTCGTTGCTGACTAGTTAGGGATGGAACCAGTAAAAAGTGGGGTTATGCAGCAAATAAAAGAGAACTCTTTAAAGGTTGTCCAAGCTTTCGGAAATTTTATTAATTATTTCCCTCATCAGGGAGAATCTTTGTTGAGAATGATTATAAAAGTGTTCAAATATGATGGTTGACACATTATGAAGGATGAATGATGATATAATACAATTTAAAATAACTAGTTAAGTATTAAAATGGGGATTATCACATTTTTGTAAGTGAATGTCATTTCCCCATGAGGAAAGAAAAAAATTTGTTTTTCTTCCCTTTAAAGAGTTCTCTTTCATTTGCTATATATATATATATATATATATTATTATTATTATTATACTAATATTATTATTGTTATTGCCCGCATCGGCTACAATAAATATGATGATTATTATTGCTAATATTTCTTCTTTATATATTATGGCACTGTCATCTACAAAACTGATGATTTTTCCCTCATTTTTCATTGTCAATAAACTATTTGAATATATTGTGAATAGCAGGGGACCCAGCACAGCTCCTTGTGGTACGTCGTGAGTAACAATACGGGTTTTGCTGATAACAACACTTGTTGACGTTCAGAGAGATAATTTTAAAATGCATTACCCCTTATCCCAATGTTCTCTATTTTTTAACATTTGATGCGCTTCCAGAGTTCAATCTATACAATACTCTGATTTCCATCCATAAGGGTTCAATTTTTCTGATGTTCCATTAACTTCGTGTGAAGAGTGTTTTTCTCGTGATGATCGAATCACACACAGAATATTGATGATTTGGTGCAATATGCATGTTGAAATTTCCAGATGTTTATTATAATTGGTAAACCACAGTTATACTTTTTTTATCCAAATCCCATGGCAAAAAAGACGAACTCATCAGATTCTTGAGAGTTGAATAATATTTTGACCCCACTGCGATATTTTTCATGGAGAAACTCAGAACACGCGTACTTACTTATGCATGGAGTCTTAATATTTCGTCCTGAGAGACGGCATTTTGTACTCGTCTCGTCTGGTGAAATTTTAATAGATTTGAGCTTCTTACCTTCGAAATGAGCTTTGGTCTGTCTGTGGGAGTCTTGCAGAGATGTTTGTTTCCAGTTTAATTTTCCAGATGAGGAGAAACATTCAGCATAACCACGGTGAATTACGGAAGTTAATTTATTATAGTTTTGAAGTTGCTCGGAGTACGCTTAAGAGTTGTTTGCTACAATGGAAAATGGAAATTTCCATCACAGTGCCTTTTTTCACTACAGAACTTTTCCTGGTTAACGAGTGATGAAGTATTATTCTTGACGGAAAATTCAATTCGCACGAGGTTGTTGCAAAGAGGAAACAATTGTCATTTTATGTTTTTGTGCTGGTGCTGTAGGCAGAAAGAGATCGTTACAAATACTGTTCTAAATTCTTGACACATTTTTTGGGATCATAATCTTCCACAAGGGTCAAAAATGAGTAGTCCCCCACAAAAAAACAAGCGTAAAAAACTATGTTCAAAATGTTCTCAATTATGTTCTCTGCCAAAATTGCACGTCCTAATATTGCTTCCATTATCTAATTCAACAGATATTCCAAATCCTCCTCTGATGTAGGTGAAGAAGAGTAAAATTGTTCTTCAGGTGATCCCATGAGAAAAAAACCAATGGTGTGAAGTTGTGTGACGTCGGAGGCCTAGGGCCATTCGTGTCAATCCATCGATTTGGAAATTGTCCATCTAGGTGATTGGTCGCCACTTCGTAAGTATGAGGAGGTGCACCAATTTGCGGGAAAACCATGTATATGTAGGCATTGAGAGATACATTCTCTATGAAACCTGCTATTTCGTTCTGTGAAATTGCCCATCGTATATTGTTGGTCCAATAATTCGAGATCCATTCAGACCCATATACGTACGTTGAACTCAAAGTGTTCCTAAAAATTCCCTTTTCTGAATCGCCTGGGGTCATCAGTCATAGCAACTGTCAAAATCAAAATAATACAAACGAACTTTTTTGAAAGACAAAAAAGTTCTAGTTGATAATTATAAGATACATACTGTTTAAAGAAGGATACCTATATTCTCAATATGTCAAGTAATAATGAGAACGAAAATTTAACTCCTCCCAACGTCATGGCAATGGCAAAAATGGCTACGAATGATTTACTGCCAAGTAAATCCCGCGAACGTTACGAAAATTGTTACAGTAGATTCATTGACCGGAGACTAAATAAAAACTTTTTAACAAAAAATTAAACCGACGAAAAAATCAACTGAAAAGCAAAAAATAAAATAAACCTTCTTAGTCTTAATGATAATTGAGCTTCTAAACTAATGTAAGTTACTGATTTTGAGTCGGCGCCAAACAAACAATTATCGAAGATCATTATCTACGGAAGAAGTCATCAAAACGCAGCCGTGCATCTCGCTGCCATCATTTTACGCTTCACCTAATTCAATTGCTACTTTGTTTGGCGCCGACTCAAAATCAGTTACTTACATTAGTTTAGGAGCTCAATTATCATTTAGACTAAGAAGGTTTATTTTATTTTTTGCTTTTCAGTTGATTTTTTCGTCGGTTTAATTTTTGTTAAAAAGTTTTTATTTTTACTTTTCAGTTCCGTATTTCGTCGGTTCAATTTTTTGTTAAAAAGTTTTTATTTTTCAATTTTTTGTGGCTAAAATCTACCAATTACTACCTACTTGTTTTTTGATTACTTCCAAAATACTTACTTACCCACCTTACTTCAACTATTACCAGTTAAATAATATGATTATCTACTTTTACTATTTGTTGTAATATAAATTATTTTCGTTGTTCTGGTTAGTTTATTTCATTACTTTGTATATCATTCCATCCTTTCATAAAATATACTGATTTCGACGGAACAAGAATAATGTCAGTAGTGATCTGTCATTGTCAACTACGTATGTGTGTGCTAATGTTCACTAGTGGAAAATCAATTATCCCCTATTTTTCTACCCGTAAGGGTGGCTAATTCCATCCGAGCCAATATCATTATTCCTTCTAGGATAAACCCAAATTAAGGCCAATTCAGAGGGAATTTTACCCTTAGGGGTGGATTTCATCTTTTAAATTCAAATGGGACCAAATTCGAAGTACACCCTATCCACTGAAAAAAGAATTATCGGAATCGGATGCCTCAGTAAATAGTTATGCGTGATCATACATAAAAAAATATGATGGAAAAACATGAAATATACGGGTCGAATAGAGAACCTCCTCCTTTTTGGTTTCGTCGGTTGAAAATAAGGTGAATTCTTTCTCCGAAAATGTTTTGGTAGCATATTTTCAACACCTATCGGAAAAAATGAAACCTAGCTCTCTATAGGCCTTTTACTCAATGCTTAGATCGACTCTCAACATAAAAAACAACATACATATAGAAGCCTATTACAAGTTGAAACCGCTATTGAAAAGGAAATCTTTTGAAGCACAGAATCACAAATTTCGACAGACAAAAATATTGAAGATTCTCTCGAAACGACTCCTGACAATCAGTTCTTGTTAAGCTATTGCATATAGCTTTTATCGCGGGCCTTGAGCGCGGAGACCGAATCCAGAAATTCCGTAACGAAAATAAACCTAACACCCCCCACTCCGACCGGGCACAGCGATCGGCGTTAGGGCACCTCCTCTTTGTATTTACTTCATGGTACGACTCTACGAAGCTCGCACGAATCGAGACAAGCTGCTCCGAAATCAGACGAATACGTAATCAGCTGTTTGTGAGAAAGTATAGATGTTAATGTTAGGAGCTCATTTGTTGGAGATATTTGTGCGTGCTTATGCAAACTTAGAAATGGCCTACACATAGTCATGGTAGCAATTTACATTTCTCCGAATCCAAAATTAGACGAGGTAGAGCATTTTATTCATTGCACTTTACTGGAGTACACTGAAGAAGGGTCGAAAATACTTGGTACAAATGGTAATAAATTTCCACTTATCTTGGCTGACGATTTCAACATCAACTTCGCTGATAAAAAATCAGAGCGGTTGACAAGTTTTCTTTCGAAAATATTGAATTTGAAAATGAATAATGATCCACAAGAATCCACAACAAAATATGGAACCACCATTGATGCGGTATTTTCCAGATATTTAGAAGATATCAAGTCTCAAACTTATGTGTCTTATTTCAGTTACCATAAACCTATAGTTTCAATGATAAATATTCCTGAAGAACCGACATTAAGATAATAACAAAATATTTTGAACAATATTAACTTCTCATTTATTTAATAAAAGAAAAAAAATTGTTTTCTTATAGGTCACCACGCTCAAAGTGTAACTTGAATTAATATCAAAGAAAAAAAAATACTGCATAAATAAAATAAATATATAATTATAATTGCGTAAGTTGATAAAAAATGCTATGCAATAGCTTCACCGCGGCATTCTCCGAGTGCCACAAGTATTTTTTTTATGAAGATAAAATGAGTCTACTAATACTATTTTACAGTAATTTTTATTTCCAGACTGTTCCCATAATTGGCGTAAGTGGTGCATGCCGAAAACAGAAACTGAGAGATATGAAAATTTAAGATGTTGAGGACATAGGAAAATCGTTCATTATTAAAATTCCAAATACAAAAACCAAAATTCCACGTTCTTTTGTGATCGCTGACCATTTTTATTCTAGAATCAAAAAATATTACACTATACTCAAGACTATACTTAATGAAAATTTACCTTTTTTTACAGGCTTTATATTAGCTTCACTTGTATGTTTGTTTGTTTGTTTGTAACCGACTCCTTTACACTTGATTTTCACCCACTTCCAGACGTCCGAATGATTTGAAATTTGGCAGGTGTACATAATTCCGGTGACAATGCATTGAGAGATTTTTGGTGTATAGAAAACAAAATGGCGGCGTCAATATGGCTGACGAGTTCTGTAATTATGGTCCGATTCGCTTCAAAATTGTTATCTGAGGGTTTTCGTTGTCGGAGATTATGAATCTTTTGTCAAAATTGAAAAATTCGAAATGTCGGCTCCAAAATGGTGGACGAGTTTTGTGATTATGGTCCGATTCTATTCAATATTGGTATGTGGGAGTTTTTGGAGTCGAATATTATGATTCTTTTGTGAAAATTGGAAAATTCAGGATGGCGGCTCCAAAATGTTGAACGAGGTTTGTGATTATGGTCCGATTCTATTCAAAATTGGTATGTGGGTGTTTTTGGAGTCGAATATTATGATTCTTTCGTGAAAATTCAAAAATTCAAGATGGCGGCTCCAAAATGCTGGACGAGTTTTGGATATGGTCATTGGTTATTTTTCGTGAAAATCGGAAAATTCAAGATGGCGGCTCACTGTATTTATTGACAACGTTAAAATCTTTGAATGACTTCCATAATCGAGATTTGACTATTAATACAGCTGTACACATTGATGATTTGGAGAATAATTACTATTAGTAACTAGTAATCACGAAATTATTATTAGATTAGAACAAATAATAGTTTAAAAAAATAAAAAAACATGCTTTTATAAATAAACCAATCAAAAGTAGAAAATAAATAATTGTTTGGAAAAACTAAAAAACACGCTTTTTATAAAAAACTGAACTAAAAAAATAAATAATAGTTTAAAAAAACTAAAGAATACGCTTTTATAGAAAACCAAACTAAAAAAATGGAAAATAAATTTTTATAAATTTGAATTGAGAATAGTGTAAAAAATTTAATGAATATAAACTAATGATAATTTAACTAAGAACATTTTTTATTGTATTTAAATGAATCTTCAAAAGCACCCCACGCTTTCTTTAAATATAATAATTTATTTTCTTAATTACATTATTATTAATTTATATTCATTAAATTTTTCACACTATTCCTAATTCAAATTTATTAAAATTTATTTTCTATTTTTTTAGTTTGGTTTTCTATAAAAGCGTGTTTTTTAGTTTTTTTAAACTATTATTTATTTTTAGATATGAAAATGGAAAATGCACCAAGCAACACGTTGGGATAAACAAATAAGACAGTGAACCAGAAGATGCAAAATTTCTTAAACTATAGTAATCCTAATCGCTACCCATGACACTGCTTTCGCAGATCTTCGGCAACTATTTTAGTCGATGCTGGCGGGGATCTATTGGATTTGAAGAGTCATGGTGGCTGGCACTCATCTTCAGTAGCAGAAGGTTATGTTGACAATTCCTTAAAAAACAAAGAACTCACTCCATATATTTTACATAATAGTAATACAACCTCAACAAATGAAAATATTACAATGTAACATCGACACATCGATATATTTCTGATATATTTAATACAGTAACTATAAATAATTATAATGTTCCTAATGTTAATTAAACCAACGTAGTAGTAAATAGAACGAATTGAATCCTATATGATCATCAAAGTTGTGAAACATATATCCTCTATAATTTTGTAAAATCGTTCGAAATAACATTGTTCAAAAAATCTAAAGATGCAATAATATACAGGGTATCCCATTTGAGGAAAGGAAGTACCATATCATAACTAGTATTAAGATATCTCTGTATACATGAAACGAACGACAAAAAGCGACAACTAAAATAAAAAATCGACGTGTTTAAGCATCATTTACAGTGCCTAATAATAATGAAAATATTAAAAGTAGTCCAGACTTTTTTGCCACACTGTATATGGCCGTAGGTGAAGTATTTAATGCGTGCTGTAAAGCAATTACGCACTCATGGAACTACGCACTCGCCGCTACGCAGATTCGTGCGTAATTTTTTCATTCCTGCCTAATATGCTTTTTACAACACTTGATACGTAATATACTATTATTTAAAGTCTCTATGCCTTTTCTGAAGGATGCCTATTTCCGCTGAAAAAATCATGAAAGCATCAGTAATTTTCCGGTAGAAGTTCTAAAATCTTCGACACGAATAGGGCATCATTAACGCTGAAATGGTGTTTCATTTCGATTGAAGTTGAGCTCGAGGGTGAAATTTTCGCAAAATATAAGAATCTCCATTTCGATTGTGTATCTGCTTTGTATCACGCCGGAAGTTGCTTTCGAGACGACGGATTGTGTTTTTTTGTATATTTGTATTCCTTCGGGAATTTTTCGTTTTGTTATCAAGTTCATCCACGTTCCATAGCAAACCCACTAATGAATTCGAACGGCGAAACGACTGAAAGATAGCAGATGCTTGCACAGGAATTATCATATTCAATTTCTTTTCTGGAAACATTATTCATCTTCGTTGTTTTCGAAGTTAGGAACCTATCAATGGTGCATCAATTGGAGATTTGATATTGTTATGATATCCCAACCGAATATTGATTGAATTATTTCATATACTATTACGATATTTGTGGAATGTCTGAATGTGAACGAAAAACAACCAATAATTATGACAAATAATTCTTTTGAATAACGCAATCGATGCAGCTTATATTGATTAAATCCGCATCGGAGTAAACAAAAAATATTTCATAATGATATTTTTAAAACATGTGGTACACAAACCACGATACCTATACAAACGTTTCTTCAGGTCAATATAAACCAAATCATGAAAACCATATTTCGTTTTCAATAAATATTGAAAGCATATACAGTGCGGCTTTCAATAGTACCCCCCCCACTGTTTACTTCTGAACGGATCGACGTGGAACAATGAAAAAAAAAGTATTGAATGATATCACCGATCCTACTTTTTGAAATTGAAGACGCTGTGATTGTCCGTCAGTTGGCGCGGGGGCATATCAACTTGAAAATATCAGATAGCATAGAGGTAATGTTGTTTTTTGCGCTAAATGTTGTTTTTGGCGTTAAATGTGTTTTTTTGCATTAAATGTTGTTTTCTTTGTGCCAAATGTTGTTTTTTGTGTTAATTGCGTGTTGAATGTTGTTTTTTGTGTTATTGTTTTTTTTGCTCTAATGTTGTTTTTTGTGTTGTTTGTTTATTTGCGTTGATGTGTTTTTGCGTTAATTGTTGTTTTTTTGCGTGTATGTTGTTTTTTTTGTGTTAATTGTTGTTTTTGTTGAATGTTGTTTCTTTGCGTGTGATGTTTTTTGTGTTGAATGTTGTTTTTTTGCAATACATGATTTTTGCGTGTAATGTTGATTTTTTGTGTTGATTGTTTTATGCGTTAAATGTTGTTTTTTTTGCGTTGAATGTGTTTTTTTTGCGTGTAATGTTGTTTTTTTGTGTTACTTGTTGTTTTTGTGTTAGTTGTTGTTTTGTGCGTTAAATGCTTTCTTGAATTAAATGTTGTTTTTGATTAAATATTGTTTTGTTTGGGGTTTTTTGTTGTTTTTTTTTGTGTTGTGATATTGTTTTTTTGTGTTGTGATGTCGTTGAGAAGATAATTCAATTCTCTTATCAACCATTCTAATTTTTTTTATTTCTTTTAAATGTTTTTTCACAATAGGCATTTGAAATGCCAAATATGAGTGCGGATCTGAATTGTACCGTTACCTCGATAACTATTGAACGGTTTGATGTGAAACAATGAGACATGGAATGTATTGAATGGTATTACCTACTTTTTGAGAGAAGGTACATTGCAATCACTCGACAGAGAGCGCTGGGGGCACATCAACTTGAAATTTTTGAAAGGCATAGAGGTCGAGTTGCACATTGTTGAAAAGGTAATTTAATTTTCCTTTCAACTAGGGTTGTTCTACGGAATCACAATTGTTAGTGCGGCTCTTTATAGCGTCCCCCCCCTTCACCACACACTGTTAAGTTTTGAACGCTTTTGAATGATGTCACCGATAATACTCTTTGAAATAGAAGACATTGTGGTTGCCTGATAGATGACGCGGAGGGGCACATCAACTTGAAAATTTAAAATCGCATGGGGGTCACGTGGCACATCGTTGAAAACATAATTCAATTCTCTTTTCAACCATTCTCTGTTTTCTGAATTTCGTTTGAACGTTTTTTCACAATATGCATTTGAATTGATTTGTTGAAAATATAAACAGGATGTTCATAAAATCAGATGTGGAATCATCTGCGACGGAAAGATAGTTGTTTTCTGTTAGACATTCACAAAAAATTACTTCATTTTAATCGTGGATTTTTCAATTCACAGAAAAATATTTCTATCAATATTCAATTGAGAATGTTTCCCTTTTCAACATGCATTTGAAATTCTGTTATACTTGACTTTTCTTTTTGGATTTCTCTGAAGTTTTGATATATATTCCAGATACATGTCGAATAATGATCAATTTTTCCATTGGAATATAAACCAAAGGAACATTGGTACCAGTATTCGGCCCTTTCTTTGTTGGAGAAAAGAAGCAAGAAATTTTTTCTCCGTGAACAATTTAATTTACTTTGGGAATGGGTCGTACAGTTCTTTCACTTACTTCTACAGCCGTTGTTATTCAGAGACCTGAAATAAATGAAGAAACACGTTTAATATATCTTATTTTTCCATTCATGTATGTGAAAATTATAAAAAAATTTATACTTTGAAATCCCATGATTCTAGTGTCCGTCTTCGGCTGATGATTGACCTCTATTGAAACGAAACATGTACCATTTCTTATTCAGATGGTAATAAACATAAACAAATTTCCTAGACCAGGGCTGAAGCCTTTGCAAATGGTAAAAAGTTAAAAAAAATAATAGAGGGATGAAACCCATTGGAAAAAAAGAGAATATAACAAAAATGAAGGGAAAAATAATTTACGGGCGATCTGAGGTCGGGCAGTGGAAGGGGGTGAGTTTTTAAGGGTAAAAAACGGTTTATCTCGATTTCCGGAAAAACTACTAGTCCTATAAAAGAAAATTGGAGAACAAAGTTGTAGGTAATGAAACGATCTACAACTTTTGTATCCACACTTTTTTACATAACCCCGAAATGTTTGTAAAAAATTCAAATATTCAAGTTTTTGGTTTTTTATTTTTATCTTTCCCATAAAAATCTTTGTTTCACGAAATCTGATGAAATTCACCTTTTCATGTCCCAAACACACTGTAATTTTTTTGATTTAAAATATTGATTTTTTTACCTTATTTTGACTTAATATCGAAAAAGTACCCCAATTTTCAATCAAAAATTCTCCCGTCAAAATATCAGCTTTTTCAAGGAGCTCGGTGTGCTGTTTGTTCGTTGAAATCTCTACTTTCTGATGGTGTGAAAAAAAATACATTACTATAGTAAATCAGGCCCGATGTGCTTGACATTGCTTTGGCCAGGAACATCACCTGGAATTGGGACATTCGTACTCTCTCCGAGTTGGGCTCTGATCACAACCCGGTGATTTTAACTCTAGGGGGTGATCCACCGCCCCAGACAGATCGTATGTGCACCAAGGTGGACTGGGAGAGGTTCCGTTCGCTTCTAGAGACAGGTTACTGTACTCCTGAGAGAATTGATTCTCCACTTGAGTTGGACGAGGCCGTAGCGCGTTACGAGCTCACCATCAAAAATGCTCTCAGGGATTCCTCCCGAAGGGAACCGGCTCCTAGATATCAAGATGAATTTCCTCGAAGAATTAAAAATCTTATTCGAGATCGAAATCGGGCCAGAAGAGCCTATCAAAGGAGTCTGTTCCCTGGGGACAGAATCCGTCTAAATGAGTTGAATAGGGAGGTTAGAAATAACGTAACCGAGTTCAGAAACGAAAGATTTGGCAACACATTAGAAAATTTAGAAAATGACGGACAACTTTGGAAATTAAATCGAAATTTAAAGTCAAAAAGACTGATTTCCCCTATTCATGGAGAGCTCGGCATGTGTACGACTCCGAGTCCAAAGCTCAAGCTTTTGCTGACTCGATGGAAAGACAATTTAAACTTAATGAGCATCCAGACGATGATCTGGATCGTGATCTTTTGCTAGAAAACCGGGTTCACCGCACTCTAAGAGAACCTGATCGTGATGTCATTCGTCCAGCTTCGTTGGATGAACTTAAGGCGCATATCAAAGGATTAAATCCCAAAAAAGCGCCTGGTTGTGACGGAATTTCTAATTGTATGATTAGGAATTTTCCGGATAACCAGGTGCAGTCATTATTGAATATCATCAACAATTCACTGCGCCTCAAAAGATTTCCTCGAAGTGGAAGCATGCCATCGTGGTCATGATCCCGAAAGAAGGTCAGAACCCGACCTTCCCGCAAAATTATCGACCAATCAGTTTGTTATGCTGTTCAGCTAAGTTGGCTGAAAAAATCGTTCTCGAAAGGCTTGACGATGAAGTGGAGGACAGAAATGTCCTACCGAATGAGCAGTTCGGCTTTCGTCGCGCTCACTCCACCGAGCTACAGGTTTTGAGGCTGGTGGAAAATACAATCTCTTCACTAAACACCAACAATAGTGCTCATATTGTCCTTCTAGACATAAGTAAAGCATTTGACAGAGTATGGCACGAAGGCCTGCTCTGCAAATTGATCGATTTCCACTTGCCTTTGAGCCTGGTGAAGTGGATAAAGTCGTTCCTCGTGGGTAGGACATTTCAGACCAAGGTTGACGATTTCCTCTCGGACCCGAGAGAAATTGAGGCCGGCGTTCCTCAGGGGCAGTACTGTCTCCTGTATTATACGCACTCTTCACCTCCGATATACCACGAACCGAACACGTGAAAATCTCCCTGTTCGCCGATGATACGGCCTTACTTTCCTCGTCAGCCAACCACCTGATGGGTGTTGTTTATTTGCAGAATGCATTAAACGACCTCCTGGAGTGGAAAATAAAGTTAAATCCCGATAAAACACAAGCGATCTCGATGGGTCGCAAGAGAAACAACCCGGAGAGGGAAGTGACTATCTCTGGAAGGGAGATAGAATGGTCGGAACAAGTCAAGTACTTAGGGGTTACTGTGGATCGTCGGCTCACCTGGAAGCCGCATGTGAATATAATAAAAAACAAAATTGCTAAGAAAATCGGCGCACTTTACCCTCTGATTAATAGAAGAAGTAAACTCTCTTTAAAAAATAAAGTCAAGATCTATAAAATGATGTTCAGGCCTGTCATTTTGTATGCCTCGGCCGCCTGGGGCCAAACCTGCAGGACTAGCATTCGCGTCCTGGAACGGGCGCAAATGAAAGTCCTGAGGATGATAACGAATGCTCCGTGGTATGTGTGGAACGATCGGATACTTGAAGACTTGAACCTGCCTTCCATCAGGAGTATAATCAGAGACCGCAATCGGAAAGTATTCGATTGCTCAATAACCCACGAGAACCCCCTCGTGAGGGAAGCTACTGATTACAACATAGACGACCCCTCGCGCTTTAAACGTCCTAGGCACTCCCTGGAGTGATGGGCTATCTATCAACCTATCCCGGGTAGTGAAAGCTGCATCCTCTATAGAAATTTTATTTTTCAAAATCTAGATTCAAAATTCTTTCTCGGCCATTTTTGAGAACCGCCATCATGGGAAGGGCTGGAGACCGGTCTCCAGTCCTTATCCAGTCAAAATTCCAAATCCGTGAATGGCTGTTGCCCACTTGTTCGAAGCTCAAAGAGTAAGAGCCTTAGGGTTACACTCGTGTTAAGTAATAGTGATAGAAGATCCTGAACTACTATAGTAAATGTTCTCAGAAAATGCAAGGAAACGTAAAGTTAATATTTAATGAGACATCTACAATATTTTGAGAAAGTTGTAGAATCTTTAGATTATATGCGTAGATGCCTATTTATTGATATTTTAGGATAACTTATATACGTGAGTGACCTACGGAAAATTTTAGCACATCAAAAGATATTTCATAGAGGAGTGGGGAAGGGGGTAGGAGGGTCTGGGCTTTACTACCTGTTATTTCTTTGCATTTTCTGAGAACATTTACCATAGTAATGTGTATTTTTTTTATACCATCAGAAAGTAGAGATTTTAGCGAAAAAAAAGCCTACCGACTTTTTTAAAAAAGCTGATATTTTGACGGAAGAAAAATAGATGAAAAAAGGTGTTTCTATAAGTTAAAAAAACAAAAAAAAATTTTGGAAAAATTTAAATTTAAATTTTTTTAAAAAAAAAAAAAAAAAAAATTTTTTTGAATTTTTTACATTTTGAGGTTATGTGAAAAAAGTGTGGATACAAAAGTTGTAGATCTTTTTATTACCTACAACAATTTTTTTTCATAGGACTTGTAGTTTTGCCGAAAATCGAAATACACCGTTTTTTACCCTTAAAAACTCACCCTCTTCCACTTCCCGACCTCAGATCGCCCGTAAATTATTTTTTCTTTCATTTTTATTATATTCTCTTCCTTTTCCAATGGGTTTCATCCTACTATTATTTTTTTTGTTTTAAAAATTATCGACCCTGGTCTATCCCTCCATTACCAGAATGGAAAATCTCAATTGAAGCAATTTAAGTCAATCAGTGCGTATCAGTCGAATCCGTGAATGGAGAAGACAACTTTTCGGCAGAATCCTGGAAAGAACGTGATACAATTCACTCTCATCACTCACCCAGGAACACAATTACACTCCTCTCTGATATCTCCCGTACGTCAAACCGAATTCTCCTCGCTACCAAATTATCGTCGCAGTCCCAGTTATAAAATATATGACACGAAATTACTTCAGCCTAATAGAGTTGGATTCGCTTCGAGATCTCGTATGCTAAAATGAGATATAAAGGCTCCTCATAAAACAATGTCGCAATTCGAAAGACTTTGAGAAAACTCATTTGGAGTCCGCGAAAAGAGGTAATACTTAACTTCGCGACACCATTTCCGAGATCATCATAATACCTGAGGATAATGAAGTCAGATGAGAGAGCTTTAGCTTGAATGAAGCCGGTTCATAACAATCATTTCAATGTCCCATTTCCCTGCTCGTTTATCTGGTGGTGATGGGGTTGGCGGAGAACATTGCCGTGTTGTGAATTTGATTAAAATAATTTGTTGGAAAGAATCTCAGATTATAGGAAGTATCAATAGGACTGACGATCCGAAAATAGGAGGATTCATCTGACGAAGTGTTTTTTTATGGATAACTTATATAATAATAATAATATATATTTATTCTGTAAAATATCATTGTACAAGGCGATATAATAGTTAAATAAGACATTACAAACAAACATGGAGAATCCCACTAAAACCGAAGTTGTGCGTGGGTACTCTTTTGTTGGTGCAAAAGCAACGTGTTTAGACAAATTCTAAAGTGCAACATGTGTATATTATCTGGCCCTTGTTCAACTGTACGTGAGCATGTTGATAGGTTATAGAATAGTTGTGAGTGACGAGGATATAAAACTTAACTAATCTAATCTAATCCTAAATCTATAAAGTAAAGTAAAGTATAAAAATAAGTATGAAGTAAGAACTCGCTGTAAAAAATTTCGGTGAACAATAGAAATAAAATAAAGATGATACAAAATAAAAACAATATAGTATTATGCTTCGGCTATGAGTAATTATTTGTAATTATATTATGTACAATATCCCTATTCAGGTCAAGCATATACCTTTTGAAAAATTTTTTCAAATGATTTTTATTGTTTATTGTGCGTATATATGTCTTGTACATTTCAGGTAAGTAGTTGAATACTTTATTGCTGAGATAATTATATGTATGTTGTCGAATGTTTTTTTTTATTATGCTGACCTGTACGTTTCCCTTAGATTTATTCCTGGTGTTATAACCATGTTCAAGATTTTGAAGGATATTTTTATTTTTGTAGATGAATAATATAATGTTGTACATGTATAGTTGTCGTATATCTAGTACTAGTGAATCTCTGAAAATACAGTTCGATGGATATAAATTTTTTTTGTAGTACTTTTTTCTGCAATACTTCCATTTTTTTTAGGTGGGTATCAAGTAAGCCACCCCAACTGAGAATAGCATATTGCAGTCGAGACTGAACTAAAGCATAATATATCGTTTTGAGGTGAGTTGTGTCTAGAATAGACCTTAAATATTTGAATTTATATAACATATATCTGAGTGTTTTCGAAACGTTGCTAACATGTATATCCCATCTAAGATGGGGATCTATAGTGACACCTAGATACTTGATATGACTTGCTCTAGTAATTTTCATAATTTTTCCGTGATTGTTAATTAGCAATTCATCAAAATTTGGCAACCCGTTTTCATAGCTTGCGAATGGCAAGAAGTGCGTTTTCTCGAAGTTGATTGTTAGCGATTTGTGATCAAACCAGTCTTCGAGGATGTTTATTTGATCCTCCACTTTTGTTTTTAGGCTTTCCCAGTCTTCGGCTGTAAAGAGTATGGCCGTGTCATCAGCAAAGCTAATGATGGAACCATCGCAGGTCAGGGTGAGTAGACTGTTTATATATATGGAAAATAATAGAGGGCCAATAACGGTGCCTTGTGGTATACCATAACTGATTTCTGTTTCTGAGCTAAGAACATTATTGATTTTTACAGCCTGCTTTCTGCCATTCAAGTAGCTTTTTAATAGTTTTTGGGAATTACCTCGTATACCTGAGCAACTTAGGGCCTCTAATAACTGGATATGGTCTACAGTATCAAATGCCTTGGCTAGGTCTAGGAATACACATATTGCTGGCCGTCTATTATCTATATGTTTTATATATCGCTTGCGAGAGCAGCTATTGCATCGTTTGTTGATAAACCTTGTCTGAATCCATATTGCTTGGTAGATATCAAGTTGTACTTGTCAATAAATTTCATCAGTCTAGATTTGAGTATTTTCTCGAATATTTTATTGAAGCTTGTTAGCAGCGAGATCGGTCTGTAATTATCAACCATTCCAGGATCTCCTTCCTTCAGAATAGGCGTGACTATGGATTTCTTAAACGCGTTCGGACATTGGCATGTTTGAAATATGTTATTTATCAGAAATGTTAGTAGGGGTGTTATTTCTTCTGATATTTCCTTGAGATATTCAGCTCTGATGCCGTCAAATCCAGGGGATTCTCCATGTTTAAGGGAATGAATTATTTCGAAAATTTCTTTTTCATTTGCTGGGCTGAGAAAAAATGTAGTCATGTTAGTAGTTTGCTTGGGAACTTCCGTAGGAGGTTTGATTATTTTCTTGGCATAATTTTTCCCTATATTCGCAAATAATGTATTGAATAGATTTGCCTTCATTTCATCATCGTTTGTTTTTGTTCCGTCCTCGCATATTATTCCTTTTATTGAGATATCTTTATCAGGAGCATTAATTCCGTTCACGATTTTCCATAATTGTTTCGAGATATTTTTACTATTTTTAATTTCATTTTGGTAATATTTGCGTTTAGCAATTTTTGTCAGTCTATTTGTATATGCTCTGTAATCAAGATAGTTTTTCTTTTTCAACATATTTTGAGGATCTTCTTTGTATTCGTGATATGATAAATTTTTATGGTTTATGGATATAACAAGTCCTTTCGTGATCCATTTCTTCCTTTTGTGGTAATTTTTCCGTAATTTCACCGTCTTTGTGTTATAAATATGTTCGAATGATTTTACAGAATTCATATAACTATTGAATGATTTTGATCTGAAAAAAATAAGAATTTTGTGTGTGGATGAGCAATAGTATATTAACCGCCAATCGCTTAGGATCGGTTTTTTCATGTGATTTTTTCTCTCGCTTCGTTTCTTGAGGTGAAACAGGATAAAAAAATCAACAAGAATAAGATCGAAGGTAGCCGGGCACAATCTCAACAACAATTGAGGGTTTAGAAAAATCGAATTTAAACGGTTTTCTTCACATAAAGGATTCAATATAAAATTGAACCAGAGAATGGTAGATCTCAGGTGAAAAAACAACTACTTTCCTGGCAAATACCACGCAGAACGTTGAATGATATTCACCTGGAAATCCATGCATACTCCCATATAATATCAATGGACATTGAATGCAAATGTTTCTCTCTGATAAGCTCGATTATGTTCAATTTATGTCGTGCTCACCTAACAATCCGCATACCGGTTTCAGGCTTCTTGGCCCTCATCAGTACGGAGTAGTCAACCAGCCAAAAGTCCAAAGAACTCTGGCTGAAGTGAGACACAACGTAAACAAAGATAAACTTTAACTGGCGGTACCTAGTGACAGAAAGAGACACTCCGAAAATCTCCCACCTCGATAGGTTTCTAAATTAAAGATTTCTTCTCAGTAGGAGTGGCAAGCCCGTCTAGCATATAGTGAAAGATAAGTGCCATGATGAGGGCCAAGAAGCCTGAAACCGGTATACGGATTGTTAGGTGAACACGACATAAATTGAACATAATCGAGCTTACCAGAAAGAAACATTTGCATTCAATATCCATTGATATTATATGGAAGTTTTTCAGGAGAATATCATTCAACGTTCTGCGTGGTATTTGCCAGGAAAGTAGTTGTTTTTCACCTGAGATCTACCATTCTCTGGTTCAATTTTATATTGAATCCTTTATGTGAAGAAAATCGTTTAAATTCGGTTTTTTCTATTCATTCCACTTCACATGGCACTTATCTTTCAATTGAGGGTTTGATTATGTCAAAGTTTGACAGCCTGTAACATGTTATTGACCGAACAGTGAATAGACGGATATTCCCAACTAGAAAAATTGACTTCTAAAAGGACTGAATTATTGTATAACAGTCGAATAGCGTTGTTTCAAGGACTGTTTGTTTCTACTGAGCCTTTTGTTGCGATAATTTTGTTTTTTAAAGAAATTGTTTTATTAAATGATTTTATAGTGACTTTTACAATATATGCTATAACGCATTATACGATCATTTCTTTTGAAATGATATAATACTTTATAAGCAAGTTTATACAATATCAAAAATATCATTTTATAAGACTTGTATACCTATCGTATAAGATTTCTATATAACTAGTAGCTACAACATTATAAAATAGTTACTTAAGCTTGTCTTATTGAAGTATAATGTTGTAAAATAAATATTTTATAGCATTCAATTGCGTTGCATTATAAAACACTTTTATACGTGGACTTTTAAATCTATAAGCCTTTCTCCTTTATGAATGCCTTATAGAATAAAACAGTATAACAGAAGAAATTCGTTCTAAAATCTGCGTTATAAGACTGATGTGAATGTAACCTCACTTCTGCATTAAAATATTTTATTTTGGTGGGTGACCAATTCAATTAAATTTTGAATTCTCAGTGGAAAAAAGTTAACAAAAACAGTGTCAATATTAAAAGAGCGTGTAAGAAAAGTATCAACATATTCTTGCAAGTAATCCAGAGATTTTATGTCCTAATTTCAATGAAAGTAGGCCTGATACCACCGAGGCTGAGAATATGAATCCTCCCATCACACAAGACAAACCCAATAATAATAATAGTATTAGTATAGTTGACGTGCTCTGCTGCTCTTCGTTTTCTGTGGTACTAGCATCTTAGATAATTCTGCTTCTGCCATTTGAAATGATGCAAACCCTTGTCTTTTTGTCTTTCATGGTATGGATCCTGTTGGTACTTGTATGCAAATTTTTTGGGCCAAAACAATGTTCCACATTGTTCCCAACACTTGGGAACAACAGTGAGTTCTTTGTTTCCTTTCTCAATAGTCTCGACTATTTTAAACATCAATTATATCTTTGAAAAATCATTTTTATACATAAACACAGAATGATATGACCTACGAAACAATAACAACAACAAATTATACCACTTCAAGGTTAGGATGCAAAATATTTTATAAAGGTTGTATAGTGCCGCTAGTCGCACACAACCACGTTAAACAACCGAATGATACCATGATGCAGATATCTCTTTGGCTTTCTTAAACTTTTTGGAGCATGGTTGTCACGTAGACCTAAATATTTTATATATGGAAGAAAATTTTAACCTGCGCATATCAATCTTGTTTATTTAAGATAAATCTAAATCAAGTATAACTAACCCTCCAATGGTTGCAAGGATTGCTGTCATTTTTTTTATGTAAACCCCCATTCTAACCACAGCTATAGTCGATTTTACTATAATAAAAAGGAGATTTGACATTTGTCACAGCGCAAATTGATTTGTATTTGAACCAAACATCACGTGAAATGTGTCAAATCGCCTTTTTAGTGAGTTAGTAAAGTCGACTATAGCACTCTCTCTTGAGTTTTAATAATAACCTTAAAAGAAGAGTTTGATTATTTATAAACGATAAAACCCTTTTCTTGAAATGGGTAGTAACCTCGGCTCAGGCCGAATTTCGAATACATTGCTAATTAATTATTATCAGCTGGTTTGAAAGTTTAAATTCTTATTACCATATTATAAGATCTGGCAACCTCTACTTTTCGCGAGTCTCAATATAATTATTACTTGTCAAAAATAGTTGTATAGTGCCAAAATTCTCCGTTATGAAACAGTCCGATGGTATACCGTTTCATTTTACAATGAAACATTGTTTAAGGCATTTCTTTGGGATAAAATTGTTGTATTATAAATCGCCATGTTTGAATAAGGAATTCTTGTACCGGCTATCGCCGCCATTATGAGCAATTGAGTTGGAAACATGACACTAAATTGAAAAATGTGACTCTATTATCATTTAGAGATTATATTGTGGAAGAATTGTCATATGAAATAATAAACTATTAAAATCATTAAAAAAAAGGTAATTTCAAGATTTTTTTTTAAGTATCTACTTGAAACTTAACCAAAATCAAAGCGCTTCATTTTTTTGCCAAACATACCTTCAATCTATCAGAAAAATTTGCGGCGCATCAAAATTTGTGCTATACAAACCTTCCAAATGATTTTATAATTTTTACTACCGATGTCCGCCCAAGCGGCCCAAGTCGTTTTAATAAGTCTGCATTTTTACAATAAAATGCACGATGCACTTTCAAATTAAAATATAATTTTGTTCTAATATTCTTCACAAAAAAATAAAATGCTTTTTAAAACTGCCAAATGACGAAATGTTTTCATTGTGCTCGCAAAAACAGCATTATAAAAAATATGTTGCATTATACAACCATTTTGTAAGACGTTTAATTCCATTTTATAGTAGCTGTATGGATGAGTATGAAACAGTCGTATAAGAGTTGTATAAATGTGTATAAAACAGTCATATAAGAGTTGTATAAACTTTTAATAGAACTCTTATACTACCAAACTGTTGTATAAAAATGGGCCCTTTTTGGTTTTATAAGGATCATTTAATTGTGTTGTAGTATAAGAATTCTGATGTCCTGTAAAATATATCTTGTAGCTGTTTATACAAACCTTATAGAATTTAATTTGCTACTTGGGTTGTGTTTGTTTACGGATACTGTGATGGTAATGCGCGCTTCAGTAGTTGAGTATTCCCGTAGATTTCCTTCAAGGAAATTACCTGACCGATCTGTGATTGCCACTACTTTACAACGTCTAAGAGAACCAGGATAAACCGTATAACAAGCAGATGGAATTTTCATACCACTTCAAAATGAAAGAAAAACACAAAATATCTCAGAGCACTTCGACGGAGTGCCTTCCAATAGTACGCGGAGATCTTCTTTACAATTAGGTTATACGTGGAGCACTGTGAACAGGATGTAAAATATTGTTGTTTTCTTTATAACGTTTGTGGTTCCATATCAGCCCTATATTGAAGAGTTGTTGATAGAGATGAAGTTTTTTAAAAGAGAGAAAACGTCACCCATTTTAGTCATTGATTTTTTACAATTTGTAATAAATCTCTAAAAAAGACTTTCTCGAAGACATTCAGAAGTCCCGTTGCAGTGATCAACATTGGTCCTTCGAGCTGGATAGCAGAAACTGTGGAAAGTTGAGTCGACCAAATGAGTGACATCGCAAGAACGTCAAATAGTATGAACTTGAATGAAAACACTTCACGACGTAGCAGTAAAATTCTAGCCAAGACATTGGATTTATCGAGACAACACCAAGAAAACGAAAAGGAGAACTTGAAGCTCCCATCGAATATTGAAACCACCAGAAAACGTCAGGAAACCATTGAACTTCGAAAAGAAGATATTGGGTCCAAAATTTTTAAGGCAACAAAGAATTCAGGCAGAAAAAGAGAATCAAGAATTTCAAGAGAAATCAAGTCCAACTTGAGTGGAAGGAGTATTGTAGAAAGAAAAAAGTTAAAGATAGAATTCAAAGCTGAAAGACAAATGGCGAAAATCAAAGAAAAACTGATAATGAAAAAACTAGAGCTAGATAGGATGAAGATTATGGAGGAAACTGATGAATTTGAAAACAAAACTCACCCTCCCCGCTTTTCTGTAACTAGTACTAGCCATCCTAGTGTATTTGTGGTGATGATTTGAGGCTGACATTAGCCGCCCTGACTGTATTGCTATTTTATTAATCTTCAATGAGTGAGTGTTCTACAAAAACATCAGATAAAAATGAAATGATAAAAGATTGGCCAACCAAATTACCATCGAAAAATGGGAAAACGAGTGAGATATTCGAGACGGAGAAACCAAAAGAAAGAAAAGTGGGCAACATCCCTCAAACAAATTTTGTCGATATAACTCATATCAAACGACATATTCTGGATAGAAATTTACCTTTTTTCGAAGGCAATCCCTCCGAATGTTCGAAAGGTGAAGCGAGAGAGTCAGTGATGCTCTTGATATCACACAAAAATGTCACCGAAATTTTAGAGACACTCACGCACTTGTATGGAAGACCTGAATTCATCATCAAATATCTTCAAGGCGTTGAAAAGTCCTCGGATAAAATTAGTCTGTATAAGGCATATGTGATGTAAATTCCTCTGGAAACTGATAAACTTAGCTATAAATTCCCATGAATTTCTGAGTACAGGTAATAAATGAGAATATCTAGTTGGTTTAACGACTCGCTTGGAGTGTTCGTCATCATGATGCCATTTAGATAAATATATCTACAATAGATCAATTTTATTATATTTTTATTGCCCAATTTCCACTATATCACAATTTTATTCTTGGTATGACTTTATATATTCATCAGTCTTTTTATATTCTTGGAGTTTCCGTAGTCCATCATTGAAATATATGAGATGATGTTAGTGTGTCGATTGATAGTGACCTATTCCAGAGATCAAGATTCATTCATTCATCATTTATTCATTTATTTCATTCTTTCCTTCGTTCGTGCATTCATTCATTCGTTCGTTCGTTCGTTCGTTCGTTCGTTCGTTCGTTCGTTCGTTCGTTCGTTCGTTCGTTCGTTCGTTCGTTCGTTCGTTCGTTCGTTCGTTCGTTCGTTCGTTCGTTCGTTCGTTCGTTCGTTCGTTCGTTCGTTCGTTCGTTCGTTCGTTCGTTCGCTCGTTCGTTCGTTCGTTCGATCGATCGTTCGTGCGTTCGTTCGTTCGTTCGTTCGTTCGTTCGTTCGTTCGTTCGTTCGTTCGTTCGTTCGTTCGTTCGTTCGTTCTTTTCGTTCGTTCGTTCGTTCGTTCGTTCGTTCGTTCGTTCGTTCGTTTCGTTCGTTCGTTATTTTAGGTGAAAAAAGGTATGTGGAAAATATATCTGTTGTTGAATATTTTGTAGATGAATAACTAATCTTTAAAATCCTTTCTGAGAGGAGTGAAATTTTATTTATAAAACTACAAATCACTCTCATATGAAAAGTAGTATATATGCCTATGAAAATCATAGTTGTGGTAGTTAGCAATGTTTTTCTGCAAATTGCAACCGATTTATAAGTTTGTGACAAAGAATAGTTCTAAATGGTAGAGCAATATTTCAGCATTGGTGTTACTAATGATAAATAATGTTAGAATATTGCAGTTATTTTGGAATTTTTGTTGCCAATCCAATACTACATTTTGACTTTCCTTATGCAAGAAGATTTTTATTGCCTTCTGAAACCTTCTTTGGAATAATTCAAGTGCATTTTCGTATCCGAAGAACACAACCACGTTCTAGAATTCGTTGTGAAATATTTTCATTCTTTGTTGATACATTGTTATTCACGTAATTGAATATATCCAAAAATTTTTGCAAACTTCAACTATATGTACACTCCGTTTGCCATATGAATCCTAATATACTCCAAGGTATTTGAAATTGTTTTCGGTTTTAGTTTCGATGATACATTCCTGAACTTCAATTTCGAGATATTGAAATAAAGAACTTCCAGCGATGAAAAATAATGGGAAATCAGATACAGTTTAATGTTTCAATCCATGGGGTGTGGAAAAAACCATTCATATACATGGACGCAAGACAGTTCCGAGAGGTATGCCATATTCAATCTCTCTCAAGTCACATTTCAATAGATATATGTTCTACGCTGCATGATGGAATTAAATAGACATTACAAGAATGTAACAATATTGATAAATACATCTTTTTATACTGGGGATAAAACTGTGATCTTGCGATGAACGTACAATAAAAATAACATAAAATAGATCTATTATATATAGCCTTGAAATTTATGGGAATTTATAGTGGAATCAATCAGTTACCAACTGAATTTTACGTCACTGATGCTTTATCGGCATTGGTTGATTTTATTTAAGGATTTCTCAATCCGCGTACTGATGCACTCATTAGAAATTTCATAGCCTTAAACTTGCATTCACACAACAATATTTTGATACTCTACGAATGTCAATGGGAAACAGATACAATAGTGTTGTCTTTCGAATCGATTCTGAAAAATAGCTGCCATAGTAATGATTCGAAGCAAACTGATTAATCAAATGACAATTCGGTCATGTAACACTACATATTTTTACAGGCTGTGATAGACTGATCTTGGTGCCAGTTTAGAGTGAAATAATTTAGGCGAATCTTTTGATGAAATTTCTGGTCCCAACTGTATAATAATAATAATAATAATAAAAACTAGTCGTCCTAGGAAATAATGCAAAATGAATAAGGACATAATGAATAATATATAATTTTAGATAACTGTATTAATTATTCTATCGAAGAAAAATGTGGGATTATCAATAGAAAAAAGGGGAAGCTATAATTTTCGTCATATTATTTTTTATATTATCATGTTTTCCTAAATAAAATGAATAACTTATCGAGAGATCCACTATTTGTTTTAATGCATCAAAGACTATTGAAACGCATTTTTTAAGTATATGGAAATCAAATTGTATGTCAATATACCTTGAAAAAACATTGACTCACGACCAAAGTTTGATTTTACCGGAATAGTAAATACATCGAAAAATCACATACCTCTTACTCACTTTGTATATGAAATGACACGAACCCTCTCCGTGTCTGTAGTATCATCGTTCAAAAACTGCATTCACATTGGTTGAATATAAAATTTCGCACAGAAGCACTTCTAACTCACCCTGTATGTAAAAAATCGCAAATACCGTTTATTTTGGCTTTTGTTACGGAGGCCATCATTCAATATTCTCAAACCACTGCACCTTCGCCACAATCATTCGATCCTTCACCAGATATTAGAACACTATTGGCGGGCACATGCGGGCACTCATATTGTAGAAATAAACACACAAAAGTAGATTTGAAGAAAGTAGTCCATCTCAATGAGGAGTGTGGTGGTTTATAAATGAAGGCACGAAGTCGTTTCCATAATAATGTCGTAAATTGGGGTTTTTTCAAGACTAATTAGGTAAATTCTGATCCTTTATTGATTGAAAACACATTGTAAAAAATATAGAAAAATATTTAAGAATGAAATAAATGAATTTGAGTTAAATGAATTTGAGTTAAAATAAAATGAAATAATAAATCCCTTCCCATGGTTATACACTTTAAATGTATAGCTTTTTTTTATTTACAAAAATAACTACAGGTTAATTCTAAAATCACCACGCCTCAACTATTGTACTTCTTAATTTTCTAACACCCTAACTTTCTAACTCCTCTCTATCTAGCTCTGGGCACGGCAAAAACCCAACGTCGTCTTCCCCGATCAAACCATGAGTCGTCCCTTTCAAAAACTCTTGTTTATGTTTGACACTAATTCGTGTTTTTCAGAATAGCAACATTGTGACCACTTGAAAATTATAATGATTGATTTACTCTACGTTAAATACATTTTTGACAATACCCCTGGCCAAAATTGCTCGCTTCGAGTGATAATATTTCAACACAACTGATGATTCGATACAGGTACCAAGAAAATTAATTTTATATAATAAAAAACAAATATAATACAAATATACGAATTACAATACAATGCAAAAATTCAAATTACCATACAAAACAAATATACAAACTAAAATATGTGGAAGACGTCCGCTTGAACCATCTCCCTCTGAGTTCTTCTATCCTCCGCTGCATCTTCAGTCATCTACTGGGTGTCTACGGAAGGTGGCTCGCCGCTAAAACTTTTTTGTTTTCGGAGATAATGGAATGAAATTTGAAGTATCTGTTTAATGCATTAAACTGCATTTTTTTACAAGTAACTCAGCTTCATGCAAATTCCGGATTCACCGGAAGTGACATAAACTTTCGATTTTTGAATGGGACACATGGTATATTTTCAGTGTTTTTGTCTCCAAATTACAGTTAGAATACAATCATGTATCATTTGTTACTATTTGTAACCGTTTTTTTATTTTATTTCCGGAATGAATTTTTATTCTAGAGGTCTATGGATACGTTCAAATAACTAATTTCAGACCTTAAATATTTGTAAAAATACAACTTTACGGTTTTCGATCAAAATGTTTCAGATATGTGACGTTTGATTTTAAAATTTTTATTACTATTTTTTTTCAAATGGCAACGTGGTGGTTTGTCGGGTTAGAAAAAAAGAGCATTTTATTACGATTAATTTGATACCGCACTCTATCAGGTGGTAAGAAAACATTCGATAAAAAAATTAAAATACCATAACGTTAGAACTTTTCTAAAATGAAGCACCTGTTGAAAATGAAACAATTATATTGAAACTACCTATTGACATATCTAAAGGGTTCCAGATGTTCAAAGTGACCTCCATCTTGTTCCTGACAAAGGCGAACTGTTCTTATTGTTGATCTTATAACGTTTCTCAACTGTCTTGGTGTAATTCTAGGAATAGCTGCCCTTACTTTGTCCTCTAATTCATGTCGTGTGGCAGGAGGTACATCAGTAACCACGTTTTCAATAGATCCCCATAAAAAAAAACCAGAGGCGTAAGGTCGGGTGAACTGAAAAGTTTTTAAAAAAAGAATAAATAAAGGTATACATTGAAAACCTCACCGGCCTAACTAAACCCATATTTCCAATCCAGTTTTCGTTGTATGTTTCTTGCAGATATTCCGTAACTGCCCTCAGGTTGTGTGGTGAAGCACCATCTTGTTGATGAAATAATCCAACTCGATTTATTAATGGAACTTCGTCCAAGAAATGCTCAATTTCCTGCGTGAGGAAACTTAGATATCTAGCCCCTGTCACGACACCGTCAAAAATTAAAGGGCCTGAAATTCTGTCCCCTAAAATCCCAACCCGACCATTGGAACCAAACCGTTCTTGGAAGTTTCCTCCCTCCATCAAGTGTAAATTTGCATCGGACCAATATCGCTTATTATTTCTGTTGAAATATTGCTTGTTATTTCTGTTGAAATGTCCCAAATTAGTGAAACGGCTTTCGTCAGTATACAGAATTTTATATGGAAATGTGTCATCTTCCAAATATTTTCCAAAGAACCAATTGCAATACTCAAGTCTCCTTGCATTCTCGTTTTGGTACAGGTGCTGGTGTAGTTGATATTTATGTTTCTTCAAAATGTTAGCTGCAGAAGACTTCGAAATGTCACATTCTCTTGCGATCTCCCTGGGTGACGTATTAATATTCACTTGAACGTATGCCATGACATGTATTTCTCTTTCTTCACTCACAACAAACGAATCGTTCCCATCATTATCAGGCTCATTTCGCATTTTTTTAACCAGTTTTGGAAAATAGTGCCGGACCGGGTGACGCCGATCAGGATATCTCTGTGCGTAGAGCCGTGCAGCATCGGTTGAATTTTGCCTACACTCTCCAAAAATTGGAAGGAGAGTGGGCCGCACTACAAAAAATAAACGCTCAACGTCATTTTTCATACAAAGAATTAGTTTAGCAATTCAAATGGGCAATGCTCCTTCTGTAATGGGTACAATTCCTCCATCGCATCCACTGGATGAATTATTTTATCGTCCCAATTTTCCTACGAGATACATATCAGTTATCGAAGATAATCACTCAGTACTTTCCAAAAAATCAATATCAGTTTCTCTATCACCTTCTTCGAATTACAGGAACATTGGACCTATGGATTCTACGTTAAACATAAGTGAGCATGCCATACCAACAAAAGGCTACATTTCTACATTTGGCCTAAGAGGATTGAAGAATGTAGGAAATACCTGTTTTACGAATAGCATGATCCAGTGTCTTTCGAACACCAAGGTTTTGTTGGAATTTCTCAAGAATGGTTTTTGTATAGAGGATTTGAATACCACTACATCAAGAATGGAAGGAAATTTAGTGAAATCTTTTATATCTTTGATGGAAAATATCTGGAGTCCTGATTCTTCTCGAAAAATGGTGGATACTTCACATTTCGTGCGTCTATTCAGAAATTTTGCTCCTTCCTTTGATCATAACATCCCAGCAGAGTCGGAAGGATTTCTTAGATACCTTCTGGTAGGTTTTCATGGAGATTCAAACAAGGCGAGTGCAGAGAATCATCCATTACCAAACGATTTTGTTATCAGAAAGCTTCCATTTCTTGGACAAGATATATGTCTACTCATAATTCCAAAATTGTGGATACATTCGTGGTCAGCTAAAGTCTATATTGACATGTTCTTTTTGTAATTACTGCTCCGTTACTTTTGAACCTTTCTGGGTACTTTCAATCCCTATTCCAGACTTGCCAAACGAAGTCGTGAAAACAACACAATGTATTGAACTGTAGACAGAAGAGGAGACTTTGACGGACGATGCGAGCTCATACTGTTCAACTTGTGGAATGAAAGGGAAATTCAAGAAGATGATTCGTATACGAACATTTCCAAAAATTTTAGTTATACATTTGAAATGTGTTTCTTTAACTGATGGCAGTAAATTGGAAAATGTGATTAATTTTCCCATACAAAATTTTAATTTGGACCAATATTCTGCTCAGGATGGAATGAATACTCTTTATAATATCTACGCCATGTCTAATCATAGCCGCAGCATTTTCAATGGATACTATACGGCATATTGCAAACACCCTCATTCTAATTGTTGGCACCTCTTCGATGACTGCCATGTATTTTCCAAAATTGATTCTCTCAGCTCCAAGGGAGCATGTGTCCTTTTCTATAAAAAAGTTGCAAATGATCTGAATTCTGATGGTGTTGTGGATTTTTCCGGGTTTTCCTCCAACTGAAACAGCAAATGCGCCATCACTTCGAGTCCCGGGCTTCAATCAAGATTTTAATCTTGATATTATTTTATATTCAAAACTTTGCTTTCGTATTTTTAAATTCTGAATAAAACTTTATAACTCATCAACGTTTTCAGTTCTTGTATAAATATTGTTATTTTCCATGATTTTCAGACAATGATGTACACAATACCAACCTAATTGACTTTGTAGAAGAGATGCAAAATAATATGTCGACACGTCAATTTTTACCGCAACAATTTAATGATTTTGTTCCAGTTGTGTTGGTCACAGGCTACTCGATTATTTTAAATCTTATTCTTCATTCAACGAAAGTTCTAACGTTATATTTTCAGTTTCTAATCGAAAGTTTTCTTACAACCTAATAGAGTGCGGTATCATATTAATCGTAATAAAAGGCTGTTCTTTTCTAACCCGACGAGCCACATGTTGCTATTTGAAAAAAATAGTAATAAACATTTTTAAATCAAACGTCACATAGCTGAAACATTTCGATAGAAAACAGTTAAGTTATATTTTCACAAACATTTTAGGACTGAAATTAGTTATTTGAACGTATCCATAGCCTTCTAGAATAAAAAATTATTTCGAAAAAAAAAATAAGGAAACAGTTACAAACAGTAACAAATCATACATGGTTGTATTCTAAATGTCATATGGAGGCAAAACATCTGATAATATGCCAGGTGTCCCATTTAAAAATTGAAAGTTCATGTCACTTCCGGTGAATCCGAAATTTGCATGAAGTTAAGTTACTTGTAAAAAAATGCAGTTTCATGCATTAAACAAATTATCCAAATTTTATTCCATTATCTCCGAAACAATCATAGGGGTGAGCCACCTTCGGTGGACACCCGGCAACAAATAAATTCATAAAAAGATTCTCAGAAATAACCGAAAAATGCACACAAAAAATTAAAATCAATAGAAAGCATATCAAAAGAAAGGACTGGATCACTGACGGATTGATCAAGTCAATGGAAACCAAAAACAAACTAACCGAGATCAAATATATAAAAGATCCAGATGGCAACATCATATCAAATGATCAAATTAAAGCGGAACGCCAAAAATGAAGAAAAATATGTCAAATTCGTCGAAAGAAGAGTATGCAACTCAATTTTTCTTGAAGAATGTAGCGAAAAAGAAGTCAGAGAAGTGATTCTAAAACTGAAAACAAAGAAAGCTACCGGACTAGATAATATTAAATCTGAAACTCTGATAAAATTCGTTGATTATATAACGAGACCATTAACATTTATCATAAACAAGTCGATCGAACTAGGAATTTTTCCAGATGCCCTTAAACACTCTGTAATAAAACCGTTATATAAAACGGGAGACAAAAAAGAGCTTACTAATTACAGACCTATCTCCTTAATAAGCCATCTAGCAAACATTTTCGAAAAAATTCTCAAAATAAGAATAGATAATTACATCAAAAAATATAAGATACTCTCAGATAACCAGTATGGATTCCGCCAAACCAAATCAACACAGGATGCGATGATCCACCTAACAAAAGATATCTACGAAGCGATGGACAAAGGAGAAACTTCACTATGTGTCTTTGTTGATTTGGCGAAGGCCTTCGACACGGTGTGTCACCATAAATTACTGAAAGTATTGGAAAATATAGGTTTTAGAGATGGGCCATTGAAACTTCTCACCAGTTATCTATCTAACCGGAAACAAAGGGTGAAAATCAATAACTCATATAGCTCAGACCATATTATTGAGTATGGAATGCCCCAAGGAACGGTTCTTGGACCGATCCTATTTAATATTTATATAAATGATCTCTTCAATATTGGTGTGGAAGCGAATATCATCAGCTTTGCAGACGACACAGCACTTTTATATCGAGGCAGTGACTGGAACAACCTGAAAACTAGAGTTCAAAGAGATTTGGTAACCCTATTACATTGGTTTAACAATAAATCACTGACGATTAATTTTTCCAAAACTCACTTCATTCCATTCGCAATATATAATAATAACTTACCAACATATAATAAAATTATGATTAACATCAACGAAAACATCATTGAAATTGGAATGAAAGAGAGTATAAAATACCTAGGTCTAATCATAGATCAAAATCTCAGATGGCATAAACACGCTGAATATGTTACCAAAAAACTAAGATCATTAATAACTAAATTTAAATTATACAAAAAATTGTTCAACTTACCACAAATGAAAATACTGTACACCAGTCTAGCCCAAACACATATTAACTATGGTATACTTGTTTGGGGGGGAATAACTAAACAATTATATTAAAAACCTCGAAGTTACCCAAAATGGCTGATGAAAATAATGTTTGGAAAAGATTACAGGTTCCCAACAGAACAACTTTTCAAAGAATCGAAACTGCTCACAATCCATCAGTTATACTTTTTGAACCTTGCATGTTACCATCATAAACACAAATATGAGCTCCCCCAAATTGACCATCCATACAACACTAGACTAAAAAATCAAACTACAAAAATACCAAAGGTTGGAACGACAAAAAACCAAAGATTTCTCTTTTACCTGAGCCCTATAATTTACAAGAAAATCCCAAATGAAATAAAAAACATCCATAGTTCTAGCATTTTCAAAAATAAAATAAAAATATGGCTCTTGAATTTGGCTCCCAACCAGGTTCTTCAAATATTTCAGAGAGAATCATAAATCAAACCCTATATAACACAAAAAAATATATATATTCTATAAACCGAGTCATGTATTCCATAAAGTCACGAAATAATTTCAATTTATCGCAGCCTTGCACTAAAATAGCTCTTATACAAAGATGAAAACCAAAACAATAAATGGCAGAAACATTTTATTTATTTATTTACTTATTTTATTTTATTCAAACTGTAATAAACATACTGAATGTATTTGTCAATGAATTACCTACTGTTTTACAATTTAACATTATCCTATTATATTTTATATATTTTATAGTTTAGGCTTATATATCATAAGTAGTATACCCATGCACAAGGTTTTACCTTTTATGGGTTTTCTACTCTATTTATTTGCTATAATTTGAATGTGTTGCACGATTCAATGTTTTATTGTATTTTGAGCAAATAAATTATTATTATTATTATTATTATATTAATCTGGCATTGGCTAGCTCTATCTCGTCATGGATAGATGGAGTACTATTTGGTTCGGTGTAGCAACTTGCCCCAACTCGCTTGGCGGTAGTATATACGGTATGGTTTGGGTCTACTTGGCTTGGCAAAGCTGTACCAGGATTGTAATGTTTTTCCTATTGGCTGGGCTTGATGATTGTAGGCCTTTAGGCTCGTCCTGAGTAGACATGGCATAGTTTGGCTCCGGTGGACTCGATATTGCTCAGAGTGACTGGAAGTGGAATGGCACAATTTGACATGGCTAGACTCTCTAAAACTCAACTGGCTCAGGTACTATGTTCAGTTTCATCTCTTGCCTATACTACATGCTTTTATCGAAGTGGTTCAAAGCTCACGACTCTTTAGCATTCCCTACAAGGAATATTATCTATAACAATAACAAAATTTCAAATTGTCAATATAATACTATTATCGAATTATATGACAAATACCGTGCCCCAAAATATACAAAAATAAAAAAGCTTATACGAACAAATCTATCTATCTAGCATGAAATCTCTATCAAACCATTTAAGTTTTGCAAGAAGGCACTATCAGAATCCATAGCCTTTCTTTTGAACAAATCTATAGAGTTAGCATAGTTTCCGGATGATCTAAAGCTTGGTAAAGTGATCCCAGTATATAAAAAAAATAATCCACAAACAGCCGAAAACTATAGACCCATAGTACTACTCAGTCATCTTTCCAAACTAACTGAAAAAGGTATTGCATATAGGTTATACAATTTTCTCGAAAAATACAATATTCTATCCCCTTCTCAATTTGGATATCGAACAGCAAAATCAACTGAACTAGCCACCATAGAATTTACTCAGACTATCTATAAACATCTAGATACAGGAAGGAAAGTAGCTGGTGTTTTCTTTGACCTAACTGCAGCCTTTGACTGCGTAAATCATCGGTATCTTCTTAACAAACTATCAACACTAGGGATCAGGGGGAACCTACTGAAGTGGATAGAATCATATATATCCAACAGAAAAATTAGTGTGTCTATAAAAGAGGTATTGTCAACCGAAAAATGTGTCGATATTGGTGTGCCTCAAGGCTCTGTATTCTTAATTTTTGTGAACGACCTTCCAGATTATATTACAGAAGGGCAGATTTTTATGTACGCTGATGACACTTCTGTGATAATCGAGGCATCAACCATAAGAGAATTGAATCTAAAAATCGAAAAAATCACAAAACAGTTTGAATCCTGGTGTCAACAGAATTCACTCATGGTAAATAAATCAAAATCGGTATGTGTTTATTTTTCCAATATGAACAGCGACATAACCCCCACAATAAACAGTATAGAATTCAAAGGCAGCACAAAATTTCTAGGAACTGTCATAGACAGCAAACTACACTTCACACTGGAAATAGACAATATATGTTCCAAAGGAAATAGATATGAAAAATCTAATAACAGCTTACTACTCATCAGCATACTCGGTAATGAGTTACAACATAGTCGTTTGGGGCCAATCAACAGATGTTTCTAGAGTCTTCACTATGCAAAAAAGAATAATAAGAATAATTTTCAACATGGGCTACAGAGATTCATGCAGAACAGTCCTGAAAAAAAAACAAAATACTTTCCCTAACAAGCATCTACCTATCCGAAATATCATGTTATATGTACACAAATGAAAATAACTTCCGTAAGAACAGCAACGTGCATAATTATAAAACTAGAAATGCTGAAAAGCTATATCTCACTAAATGCAACCTCAGTAAATTTAAAAAATCACCAAACTATGCAGGTCCCGGAGTTTTCAATAAACTCCCGGAAAATATAAAGAGTTTAAAATCATATCAAGCATTCAGAAAAGCATTAAAAGAATACTTAGTAGAAAAATGTTTTTATAATCTTGCAGAATTCATGCAATAAATTAGCTACTAAGGGTACTGTCATTTCCAACCCAGGATTAGATAACAAATAACAAATGATTGGCAGTTAATCAAGATACTTCACACCACTTATTCGATCCAAGTGTATGTCCATAGCTTTAATCTACTCTCTATCTTAACAAGTATATATGCAATATTATATGAAGAAGCAAACATACTCATTTATACATGAACGTGTCAGTTTGTATTAACTGTATTTGACGAAACCTACTTTGAGTGTTCTTGGTAAATAAAGATTTATTATTATTATTATTATTATGATTCCCAAATTTTTCATTTAATCGTTATGTTCACAATAATTCAATTAATTTCTCTCAAAAAATAAAATAACGTATTCAAATAATATAGTGATATTATTTTATTTTCATAATGAACCTATTTGTAATATGTAATAATTTAGATTTTTATATTATCTCTCACTCTGAAAAAACATCCATTTTCACATTGCGATTTTGAATTTTTCGTAATGTGATACCGTGAAAATCTTTGCATTAAATTAGATACAGGGTACACCGGCGCCTCCAAAACTTGTCTTGAATTGGGGTACTGAGGCATAGTAAATAAAAGTGTTGTATAGTATTGAAAGTTCCATCAATACCAAATTCAATATCAGAGATGGAGGGGATGCTGACAGTGATTTCGAACGTCTAAATGACAATTATTCTTATCCCGTCAGCATCAATCGGTTTGAAGATTTGTTTGTGAATTTTAAACAGTCGAAATGAAACATTTTGTGGAAAATATCCAAGGAAATGGAAGCACTCTCACTGTTGTCGACAAAAACTATAATTTTTTGACCTCGGGGCAAAAATCAAGTTGTTTGTTCTTGGGCAAAAAAGTGACACTTTCTTGACATATGAATATGTCGAAGAAGACTACTCAAACAGCTGAAATGGAAATACGAGAAGGAGTTTACTGAATGAATTGGGTGAATAAATGTGAAGTGCTCTATTGATGATACGCTTGGTATATGGATAAACTATCATTCCGTATTTAGTCATTCACTTTATCTTTTTCTCGAAATCAATATCGACGGCCACTGAAAAACAAATTCCTTTTCATTGCAATAAACACCAATATAAAAACCCAATTCCACGACCAATGAAAACACGTATTTATGATAAGCAGTTTCCAAAAATGAGCCTCGACCCGAGCTGCGGGAGCGAACGACAAAAACAAGTGAGCAATAAAAGTCGTTATTAGCAGTAATATATTTCGGGCCTTACTTATACGAAGTGTTTAGTTTGGGAGTATATTTCAGTCGGTTCACTGAAATACAATTTCAGTCAGGAGCAGTTGGTGAAAATATGATTTGTACAGGTTTTAATGATTGTGGATCTCGGTTGGCAGTGCTCATATATTTCAATGTGCGAAAAAACGATACCGGGATATTTATGAAAATTTTCCGTTCTGCCAAACTCTGGAACACTCCCCAATAATAAAGGTATAAGCCATTTTACTTCTGATGATTTATAATGGCTAGTGGTTTCGATGGAACGTGGAAACGAAAATATGTCGAAAATAATTATACGAGTCATTTTCATAGATTTGGCAAATGCATTTGATACTAAGTATATGTCATCGAAGGCTACTTTCAAAATTAGAAAATATTGGATTTCGCGGACCAGCACTGGTACTTCCACAAAGCTACCTCGATTCACCTCCAAATGGTAGGAATCGGTTGTGAACAGAGTACTGAAAAAAATTAACATGAGGTATACCACAAGAAACCGTGCTGGGGCCCATTTTATTTTCAATATATCTAAATCAATAACTGCTCCAAAAAAATGCTAACAATACGATAATATCATTTGCAGACGTTATTGTCCTTTATGTTGAGGAAAAACATGGTGAAGTGGTTAGACAAAAACTCACAGACTATCAACTTCGAAAAATCTAAATACGTACCCTTTGCAAATTACAGAACGAGAATTACACAAAATAAAACAATATCTGTATATCTAACATTCAGAGAAGATACATGGTCAATCGAGAGCACAGATCATACTAACTATCTAGACATAACAGTAGATAGTCATTTGAAATAGAACTATCACATTCAGATATTGAGAAGAAAAATACGATCGCTTATGTTTATGTTCAAAAAAATTTCGAAAAAAATTATAGAAAAAAATATTTTTAAAGACAGGCTTTAACACAAATACACTAAAAAGGAAAACAAAATTATTTCATTGTTTGACTAGGTTTTATTCTGTGAGTAACAAACCCAAAATCTTTCCGCGCTAGATTCACGGCAAGCTTTTGAATCTGTTATTCACAGAATAAAGTAGATCAAACAATGAAAGAAATTATTTTTTCTTTTTTAGTGCATTTGTATAAAAGTCTTTGAAAATAAATGTTTCATAATATTTTTTTTCAACTTTTAAGTTATGTTTTTTTTATTAACTACAAAAAGCTTGTTTAAAAATTTTTGTTGCATTTATTTATTTTTTATTTTTCAGTATTAAAATTAAATTCAGATTTAGTTTGTTTTCTCCAAAATTCTTCAGGGAAATTTGTTTAAACTTGGTACACTAATCAAGGTTTATCAACATGCTGATTTGGAGTTATAATTTTCAATTGTCGTATGCCAGTGGCGTAGTTACAATGGGATGTGGTCATATGTTCCTTCATATTTCTTGGGACAAGTGAATGGACAAATGAGCGTTTGACATCAGTTCGCCTCATCGATACTCAACCTGACAGACATAACATTCCATGTGTCTAGAAGTGGAGGTTTCTGAGATAATTGGGAAAAACTGAAGATATGTCTTTGGTAGAGACATAATTTCCTATGTGCATTAATCGCATAATGCTAATTTCTTGCAACATATCGGAATATGTGTCAACCTTCTGAACATGTTTTTAATGTTGGGAGATTCGGAAACATAGTACGGGTGAATCAAAATGAGACCGATAACTCCATTTTTTCATTCATCATATTATTTGATCGAATGGATGTCGTGGATTCACTGATATGTTACCATACTTTCTTGCATATGATTGTTTTGGCAGATCAACTGACAAACAAACCCAATCTCAAATTCATAATACTCCATTTAGATGATAGTTAATGTCTGAAATATGTTGGAGTATCATCATCAAAGCCATTTCTGATTGAATTTTCTAGGGAAATATTATCCAATCAACATGTTTTTGATGAAGAAAAACGATTATTGTGTATTAATAACAACTTAAATGATTTCTTTCGATTCGTGATAACTATTTGCAAAGTCAAGCCTCTCATGCTTGTTCGTGGTAGGCTGTCCAGTACATCACTGAACATACACGAAATTTGGAACTAAAAAGAAACGTAGCCGTTTTTCATTGTTCCCGGTAGAAACACACTGATATATCGATACTTACATTATACATATTTGACAGTACCACAAAACGGTTTGTATTATTGTCAAGTCATTTGTCATCATTTCAGTCAGTGAACATTCTTTCAAAATGGATTACTCATTCGAAGAATATAGAGATATGCATTTCGTTTATGGTGAAACAGGGGGAAATGTCAGAGCCGCTGCTGAATTATATCAACATAGATATCCAAACAGACATCATCCACATTTCACCACTTTTGAAGGAAACGCGATCCTTTGAATTCAGTAAACACCATTGTGGTGCAAATAGAACAAGAAGAAATAATGTTACGGAAGAAGATATTCTTGAACGATTTGCAGCAGATCCTTCTACCAGCACTCGGGCTATTTCGTATAGGTTACAAGTGTCACAATCAACAGTAAGTCGGGTAGCACGTGAACAACTAGTGTATTCATTTCCCCTACAGAAGGTGATGGCCCTAGATGTTGGTGATTATGGCCCTCGTAGATTTTTTTGTGAATGGTTTTTGAGGATGTATGAAGGAGCAAACGACTTTCTTAGAGATGTTCTATTTACGGATGCTTCACAAGAGATGGATTGATGAGGATCCGTTGACACCAGTTATATCAAGTAAGAACAGTGTCCATCTGTTGACAATAGTTCGTGGAATATTCATATTTCGATTGATTTTTCCAAGTGAAAACAATTTGTCGAATCGATTCCCGTTATATTTATGCAATGGAAAAAAATATTCCCACTGCGCGGTGGTGACATTGAACATGTTGGAACATTAATTCTGTGTAGGTTTTCACATATTTTCCATTACTCGATAGCGGATTACAGATTCACAAATGTTAAAATATATATCCATTGTGAATATTTTATTTGGCATATGTGAAATATAGGGGCAAGTTGAATTGATTCGTTGATGTTTTTGATGGTTTTAATTCACATTTATTTTATTCCAACTGTAAACCATCGAACTGGAAGTTATGGGTTCAATCAAATGAATTCTGTGTGATGGAATTTCATTTGATATCGATAGCAATATATGAATCATCCATTTGCATACTGTTTCATTCATTCTACTAATTGATTGAATTATATTAATTGGATATATGCAGTATGTCAGAAAAAAGCACATGTGTTGGTTATTCTGAGGTAGGAAATATTGAAATCCCAATAAATATTGTATATATTCTGGTGAATTATCCATACTTATTATTTATCCTACCGAGCAAAATGAAAGTTCACTAAAAATTAGTTTTTCCATCTTGTACATGCAAACCATCTTCGAGTATTCTTTGTAAAATTTACGAAGACGCTAAATTTTTTCGAAAAACTTGTTCTAAATGTAAGCTGGTGGTGATCCTCAACATACATTTTAGTCCTGTTCGTTTGAAATGCTCAGCCTGCTCGAAAAATAATGGAGATCACGTAATTGTGACGTGATTGATTTGACTCTCATGATCCAGTAGCAAAAATATCCTATTGGTCAAACTCAAACGGACAGACACTAAGCAAATCATAACCTAATTATTTGTCAACTAAACTCTTCTAATAAAATTTGTGTGTGTGTCTATAATTCAAATTACCATCTGTTCGAACTGAATAATAATCCGAATTTGCATCTATCATATCTCAATTTGATATTTTGATACTATTTCTTATAACTTCCTCCATTGCCGCGTTCTGATCACTTTGATATTATTTTTCTGTTCCCTAATAATTGTTGGAGCAGATGAAGCATGCTTCATCCGAATTTAAGACGAAGTTGAGATATGTCGAATTCTGAAAATTTTGAAACCAAAGAGCATTGTCCGAGGCCATCATATTTTTATACGGATATTTGAGTTTATATCGAGGTTCGTAGATAGATAATAATAATAATAATAATAAATATGCTTTATTATCATAAGACAGAATCTTGTTGACAAAGCTTGGTTAGTAAATACACATAGAGTAAAAAAATGCAATGCAGACAAAATATAATAAAAAATAAAAACTGCAAGGGTACAAAAAATGTTAATATGCACGATATAAAAGTAAAAAGATTATAAAAATACATGTATATATAAAAGTGTATAATAGTCAAATTTATAATAGAGTAAACATAGAAGGTAACAATTTAAATGCACCTTGATTAATGAATATAAAAAATATGAGTTAGTCAATTAAAAGTTTTCGTTAAAATATTCTTGCAAAGTATAAAAAGGTCTATCAGATAGAAAATGTTTGACTAACTTTACAAGTCATTTATATTGGCAGATCTTGTGTACAGAGGTAAATGATTGTACATTTTCCCACCATTTAAAAATATGGAGTCTCTGGTGATGTTTTTAGTTGGCACTGTGAGTTTCAGACTGTGTCTGCTGTTCCGGTGTTATAGTGGGAAGAAGACGCAGTAAAGTTCAGTATATGTTTATTTATTAGACACACGGATTCCAGTATGAATATAGTAGTTAGAATTTTATGGTTTTTGAAAAAGGTTCTACAGGAATCCCTTGGATTAAGGTTCCCTATATACCTTAGTGCCCTTTTCTTTAAAATTAATAAACTTTTAAAAAAGGTTGAGCTGCATGCTCCCCAAAACGGTATTCCGTAGCGTAAGTGAGAATCTATGAGTGCATAGTAAGCCATTTTTGCAGTGTTGAACCCCAATTCTTTAAAAATCACTCTAACCGCAATACAACCAGGAGAGATTTTCCAGTGAGTTGCTTAACATGATCCTCAAATTTTAAATTCTGGTCAATGAACAATCCTAGAAATTTAGTGTTATTTTTTGTTTCCAATGATCTGTCTTTAAAGAAAAGTTCCTTGAGTGAGCATCTAAATGATATTACATTAGTGTTTGTTAAGTTAAAAGATAATATGTTTGCATCACACCAATCTTCAACTTTTCCCAAGTCGGCAGAGATTATGTTGTGCAACTCACAAGTGTTTTTATTATTTCAAAGTATGGTTGTGTCATCTGCTGAGAGGATGAACTTCCCAGAGATATTGAGCTTGGTGAGGTCATTCACATATAATAAGAAAAGAATGGGACCCAATATAGAACCTTGTGGAACTCCCGAATTAATTTCCCTTTCTTTTTATAGTTCTGCTGTTTTGACCATTTGTGTCCTTCCCTCTAGGTAGGAATTGAACCATCAACACAGTCAAATGCCTTTGACAGGTCACAAAACACTGCGGCAATCTTTTCACCGGCATTTATTTCGGAATAGACTCTATTCAGAAATGAGAAAATAGCATCGTGCGTATTTTTATTATTCTGGAAGCCGAACTGGTTTTCACTGATGATATTATGCTTATTTATGAATTCAAGTAGTCGTTTTTTTACTAATTTTTCTATGATTTTTGCGATGGTTGGAATGAGATAGATAGATAGATAGATAGATATATTCATCCATTGAGCTACATCACGTAGATGGGACAGGTCATATGAAACAGGTAAAATGAGAAAATTAATAATATTCAATGACATGAAAACACATTAACAGGTCAGGTCAGTTGAACTTGCACATATGAATACGTACTAAAAATATTGTGAAACAAACGAATGCATGGCGATATAGATGAAAATTGAATAAAAAAATTAATAACATATTAAAATATATTCAAATAAATTTGTCACAATGAAAGTGATCCCGCATTACCAAGTGAATTCATCTACTGTGTAGAAACATTTTTCTGTTAGGAATAGTTTCAACTGTTTTTTAAAAACTTGAGATGACAGTGTCTTTATATTGCTTGGAAATATGTTATAGAGACGGATACCAACAAACATAGGAGACTTTTCATACTCTGTATGATGGTGTTTTTGTGTAGTGAGCGTATTGTTATTCCTGGTATGGTAATTATGGATTTCTGATCTCGATTCTAGTTTCCTTCTATTTTCATGGATATACGTTGATGTTTTCAAAATGAACATAAATGCAACAGTTAGTATTTTATTTTGTTGAAAAATCTCTCTACAAGACGTTTTGTAATCTAGATTGAAGATCTTTCTCAGCAATGATTTCTGTTTTATGAAAATTATGTCTATTTCAGAAGCTGAACCCCAGGATCGAAAATCCTTGTAGTTTCTGTCGAGTGGATTTTTCTAAACCGGTATTGGCACTTTGTCATCAGAAAAATCCTACCACAACGTTTTTTTTATCGATTGAGTCATGTACTTGTTGTACAAAGTAAAACGTTGTAGTTTCTGTCGAGTGGATTTTTCTAAACCGGTATTGGCACTTTGTCATCAGATCAAATGTTTTCATGTAATCGTTTATTCTACGAGATACTAGTTTTTCAAAGATTTTTGAGAAAATACTGATTAAAGAAAGGGGTCGATAATTTTCCATGTTTTTATTGTCACCAGTTTTTAGTATAGGGATAGGGACCGCAATTTTCAGCATATCAGGATATTCTCCAAAAGAAATACATAAGTTTATAATATGTCCTATAACTTCAGATAGTATATCTACGCATTCTTTGATAATTTTTGTGGAAACTTCATATGGTCCTGTGCTTTTTTCATTTGCTAACGAAGCTATAACTGTTTTCACTTCATCCGTAGTGACTGGTTCAAATAACATGGTTGAGTTAACATTTGGCATTATAGTACAACTCCCTAGATCATTCCCGAAATGCATCTCGATTTTTCATGAATTATTGTTGAAAATACTCCGAATGTTTTCACAACTTCTGCTTCGCTGCGGATTATATTATCATTATGACTAAGTATTATACATTTGTTTTCTTTATTTTTTGTAGTTGTATTATAATTTTCCAGGGGGTTTTGGTTTCATTATTAGAATCCTGCACTTTTTTCATGAAACGATTAATTTTTCCTGGCGTATTTCATTTTCAACACCTTATAAAGTGTTACAAAAAAAAATCCTACCACAACGTTTTTTTTTATCGATTGAGTACAGTGGGTACTTGCTACACTCCTAGATCATTCCCGGAAAATGCATCCGATTTTTCAGAATATCGTTGAAAACTAGTTTTCTAATTTCTGCTCGCGTGGATTATATTATATTATGACTATTTACATTTGTTTTCTTTATTTGAGTGTATTATAATTTCAGGGTTTGTCATTATTGAATCCTGCACTTTTTCATACGATTAATTTTTCCTGTTCATTTCAACACCTGTTTTCAATCTAATCGTTTATTACTACTTACGCAGGATACTATTTTTTTTCAAAAGATTTTTTGAGAAAATACTGATTAAAGAAAGGGGTCGATAATTTTCCATGTTTTTATTGTCACCAGTTTTTAGTATAGGGATAGGGACTGCAATTTTCAGCATATCAGGATATTCTCCAAAAGAAATACATAAGTTTATAATATGTCCTATAACTTCAGATAGTATATCTACGCATTCTTTGATAATTTTTGTGGAAACTTCATATGGTCCTGTGCTTTTTTCATTTGCTAACGAAGCTATAACTGTTTTCACTTCATCCGTAGTGACTGGTTCAAATAACATGGTTGAGTTAACATTTGGCATTGTAGTACAACTCCCTAGATCATTCCCCGGGAAATGCATCTCGATTTTTTCATGAATTATTGTTGAAAAATACTCTCCGAATGTTTTCACAACTTCTGCTTCGCTGCGGATTATATTATCATTATGACTAAGTATTATACATTTGTTTTCTTTATTTTTTGTAGTTGTTTAATAATTTTCCAGGGGGTTTTGGTTTCATTATTAGAATCCTGCACTTTTTTCATGAAACGATTAATTTCATATTTCATTTTCAACACCTTTTTTGGCTATCTTATAAACGGTCTCGCTATGTTCGGAGTTTTCCTGTTTTCTCAGATGATTCAAGTGCTTGAGATCATCATTCTTTCTTTTTAAAGAAGTGGAAAGGGTGATTTTGGTATTTTGTTGTTGATATTTTTTATTTCTTGTGGATCTAGGAAATGCAGCCTCAAAGCACCAATGAAAATGTTCCCAAAAAACACTGACAGCTTCATTGTTATTGGTAAAAGTTGTGGTTTCAAAGTTTTTCAGGAATTCCCTGTCCCTGTTAGAAGTTTCTTAAACTCAGCTATAGAGAATTCGTTAATTTTTCTAGATTCACAAGTTTCAATTTGGTTCTTTTTGTTTGTAGGGATATTTTTCATTTTATTTTCCCAAATAATTGTTTGTGACTGATGATACTGTTGAATGTAGAGAAACATTGTTAATTTTGAGGTTTTTTCGAATAAAGTTTGTGATGCTTTGTGGAGTAAAACACTTTTTTGTTGATCTTGGTTTATTCCTCAAGTGTCTACTACATTGATAAGTGGACTGTAAACTTATTATAGGATAAAGAAAATGTGGAATCAAGATTTGACGTGTGTACAGTCAACGAGAGAGAGTTCTGTCACCCTCGACCCGCTCTTGTCAAAACCCCTCGGGCGAGTTCGTTCGTGATCGACGCACTGCTGAAAGGATAAATGTTTACTATAGGCGTTTCAATAGGGTTTGCCACTGTACAGTTTGAGTTTGTTGAATTTTCCAAGAAATTCTCCGGCATGTAATTTTTTTATAGTTTGAAAATGTCCCTGAAGCCTTAGCTATGTTTAAAATGATATAACGGGAATACATGTGTTTCATGTTACCCCATCTCCCGAAAAACATAACATACCAAAAAATTTAAAAATTAAAAATATTTGTTTTTTTATTCACTATAATACCATGACAAATGCGTAGTACGAGTAAGTACTCTAGTTTTGAAGTCAAAACATCATTGAAGGGACGTATAGTGTGGCGAAGGCAATTCGAAGAACTTGAGAATTATCCAATTATCCAACTATTTGACGGTAATTATAAAGTGTTACAAAAATTTCAGAATGGGAAAATATTTCAAATACTCACCTAGAATCAGTGCGCGTCAAATAAAGTCCATACTTGATTTGCTAAAGATAATAACTGGGTTTAGTAATCGTTTGATAAATATACAGTGCGTGTGATTCAGATCTGCAACAAGGAATATACGGTGAGCTATAGTTATATATTCAGTTTCGATTTGGCCTATCATAACTTTCCCAAATATTACTCATTTGAATGGCATATTCGATTTTCTACGAAAATTCTTTCCAATTGAAAATACCTTTTTGCAAATTGACCACATATTTGAGAATGGTCATTCTGTTGTCTTTTTCATCCACAAATTAAAGTAACTTTGAATTTTGTATTTGTTGTACCTGAATGAAAATAACTGTTTATATCAAAGTGCTTCAATTATTTGCTTAGTATTTATGATAATAATATCTATTTTACTGTGATTCACAATACAAAATATAGAACTGAATACATTTAGAATATGAGGATAAATAAATATAGAAATCCCACAGGAGGATACATTTTTGCGTGGGATATCGTCAACTAGATTGGCGAGGGGTACAATTTAAACCACTCCAGCTCTCTGAAATTTATAACATATATATACCGGGAACGATTTAATCTGCCGCTCAATAAAAAACTCCAGTTTGGTTTTATGAATTATTCTCACCCCGTCTAGCCCTTCTTAAACTTGGAAACTTCATTTCGACCAAGTGACGAAAAAATGGGGTCATATCAATACTGTACCCGCGTGGAAGTTCCTCTTTTAACAACACCTGCACAAAAAAGGTCATTATTGGACTTGCAGACAAAGCCACGAACCTAAGCGAACCCTTGTTCAGTCCGAAAGCAATTGATAAAGGTAAAAAAAACACTCCAACTCAATAATATAAATATTGAATACATTAACATTTGTAAGAAGACGATAGTTTAAGTAGGATGGAATAATGCAGGTGCGTACTACGCCAAATAATGAGTTTCTAAAACAATTGTATTCTCCGATGAGTCAAGATTCACCAATCCTGGTTCATTCAACAAACAAAATACTCGATATTGGACGCAAGAGAATCGACATTTATGTAGGCAGGGGAATTTCCAAGAACGTTTTGGGTTTGATGTATGACTAGGAGTATGTGGAGATCGAATAATTGGTCCCATAATATTTCATGGTGGTAGATACCTAAAATTCATGAGAAATGGAATTGAAGATCATTTAGAAGATTTACCGTTGAATCTGAAAAATCGACTGTTTTTTCAGCAGGATGGTGTACCCCCGCACACTAGTAGGATAGTGACGGATTACCTTCGTGACCGATTTGGGAAAATGTGGATCGGAACACATGGTCCTTTAGGTGGACTGCAAGATCACCTGACTTAACCCCTTTAGATTTTTTTATTTGGGGTCACATCGTTTACAAAACAACTTCAATGACCCAGAAAATCATGAGTTAGACTAGCCATTCAAAGTATAACGCCTCAACAATTGAATAATGCTATTCGAAATACCTCGAAACGAGCACGAAAATGTTTGGATGTTGGTGGTGGACAGTTCGAACAGCTATTATAGGATTTTTTTTTCAATTTTTTTTTCGTCAATAATAAGAGTATTAGAGGGGTTATCTAATTGTTATTCCTTTGATTACATTGCCATTTGAACCTAGGCTTTGAGCCTTCGAGCTTTGGGAGCTCTATCGGTTGGATGAAATATTGACCGGATCTATTATAAAAAAAAATAAGTGAAGTATACGGAAACACAAAAAAAACCTGGGAGTTGATGAATGAGGCCTCAAACAATACTGTCACTAAAAAAAATCTGAAAGATATACCTGTGAAATCCCCTGATGGAAAAATTGTTTCAAATAATAGTGAAAAAGCAAACATTTTCAATAAGTATTTTGTAAGTATTGGTACAGAAATGGCTGGAAAGATTGAAAAAGTGGAAGAATTACCTAGACAATTCTTAAATGAATCTTCAGCTCTATCTTCTATATTTTTAACTCCAATTACTGAAAATGAACTCATTGAAAAAATATCAATCTTGAAAAATAATGTCTCTCCTGGTCCAGATGGAATTCCAGCAAAAATCATAAAAGAAAATCATACTATCTTGATAAAACCCCTGGTACATCTCATAAATTTAGTATTCAGAAGTGGTATGCTCCCTCAGCAGTGGAAAAATTGTTTAGTGACCCCTGTATATAAATCCGGTAAGCATGAAGAACTAACAAACTACCGACCGATTTCAGTAATTAACAATTTTGCTAAATTATTTGAACGATGCATGAAAGATAGACTTATGAGTTTTTTCAATAAACATTCAATAATATCACGGAGCCAATTTGGTTTCCAGAAAAATATTGGCACAGAGAATGCAGTATTGGAAATAAGTAGACAGATAATTCCTCACCTTGAGGGCTCAAAAAATGTATGGCTGTTTTTCTCGACCTAGCAAAAGCGTTTGACACCGTCCAGCATGGTGTCTTGATTGATAAATTATACAAGGTAGGTAGGTAAATTATACGTGGTCCAGCCCTTGAGGTCATGAGAAATTACTTGGACCATAGAACTCAACAAGTAAAAATTGATAACCATCTGAGTGACTCACTAGAAATAAATATCGGAGTTCCACAAGGTACTGTAATAGGTCCTATACTATTTCTCATATATCTTAACAGTATTTTTGAAATAAAACAAATCCAAGGAAGCCTAATATCATATGCTGATGATACTGCCATAGTGTTTTCCAGTGATACATGGGTTGATTTGTATAAAGTAGCAGAAGAGGATCTTAAAAAAATCCAGACCTGGCTAAATCACAATTTATTGAGCTTGAATATAAAAAAAACAAATATATCACCTTTACTCTTCAAGCCACAGACCAACCTAGGAATGAGCTACTGAAAATACACAAATTACCTGTAAAAAACAATATAATGAATGTACCTGTCCACAAGTTGATAAAACTACCTAATGAAATACCTTGGCATTGTTATAGATCAGCACATGCGATGGGATGATCAAGCAAAGTACGTTATAAAACGAATTAGAAGTCTTTACCACAGATTCTATATTCTAAGAGATATACTTAATAAAAACAATCTAATATTATTATATAACTCACTAGTAGAATCTGTGGTAAGATATTGTATCATTATCTGGGGCGGTCTCTATAATAATGTTCTAAAAAATATTCAGCTTGCTCAAAACTCTATTCTAAAAATTATGCTAAAGAAAAACAGACGTTACTCAACGCAGTCTCTTTATCAGGAATCCAATATCTTTATGATCAGAAACGTTTACGCTTACCAGTGCTTGATCTGGGTATTCAAAGAAAAAATTAATTTTTCTATAAATCATTCACGATCCACCAGATTCACTGAAAATCTGTCTCTTAGGGTGCCCTTAATGAGAAAAAATCACTCCCAAAGAAATATACTTTTTTATGGACCCAGGTTATACAATATGCTTCCACTGCAAGTTAAGAAATTAAATACATTGAATTCCTACAAACGTGTTATCAAGGATATTATCGGACGAAATCAGAATATGTATAATACAATTTTCGAATAGTCCTTACAGTAAATGAACGTCTAATATATAATCACCCACCTGTTTAGGAAAAATTTGAGAGATTCTATCATCTGAAAAATGGTACTAGAAAGATGATTATAATTTGTAAACAAGTAGATATGAAAATCAGAAAATCAGAGGATATCAAACCGCAATACAAGCTCTTGGAGCTTAGGCGATGTGGATGTTATCTGGTTTTCTGTACCTCATTTTATCATATTTTATAACTCATTATTTATAGTTGCATATGTACACAAAATGGAATGATATGAATAAATTGAATAAATTGAATTGAAAATTGATCTCCGTAAAATAATTCATTTCTATCATCAATTCGATCAATTCAATAATGTATTCAATGACTAACTGACAATTACAGATTATCGAAACGTCAAAATGTGATTTGTGTTCCATATCCACCTTTGTAACGAAGTTACTATTTTTCCGCTATGTTCATCAAAAAGGATTTTAATTTATTCCGGCGGTGATAATAGGTATAAAAATACCATTCGTTTCCGTGATGAATCCGTGGTTTACGCCTAACCCTATAAATAGGCTGAACACCCTCCATAAACCACGCCAATATCGCGACGCGTGTATATAGAGAATGTGCGAGTATTGCTTGCGCCAGCCAGCGACTCGAGGAAACATTTTTCATCGAGCCAGCTGTGCTATGAACAAACGCCACCGAGACGATCCAGTCACCCGATAGAAGCCAGAGACATCAGTCCGTTCGAGCCAAAAGGGGCCGCAGCCATCTGACGTCATCCGACTGACGTCACATCACTTGGATTCCTACCTAGGAGAATTTTACCAGCTTGGTAATTATACTATGAAAATATAATTGGTATCTCAATCGGCAGAGTCCACAAAACGGCGCGCGCCTAGAATTCGATCGAGAGGCATTCGCAAAAGAAAAGGAAACCGACTGTAGTTCCGTTTGGAAATATTCCAAAGAATTATAAGCTCACCGAGTCACGCGTCCGACAACTAGTATCCAGAGTGTGAGCCAAATACCGAAGCAGTCCACTACCGTCACGAGCCTTGCCGACCAGCTTGCCGAAGCAGTGAGAGCGGATTTGGTAAATATTCTCTCTCAGATCAGGAAATATTTCTAACTACCACAGGTGCGATGCGCGCATGATCGAACCATAACCGTAAGAGCATTGTTTAAAGAGAAAGAAGATAGTTGGTCAATCCCATGTATTTTTCGTCAGACACAAATGGAGACCATCACTAGATGGCAGTAGCCCTCCAGTTTCCGGTCACGTCTGTTCTAGTTTTTATCCGTATGTCGTTGATCAATTCACAAAATGTGAGTTATTCAATATTAGATAGATGGCTCTGAAACGAAATCCTGTGAATAACATTCACTCCAGTGCTGTATTCCACCAATTACCAGTTAAGACTGTTATGAGAGAGTCCTACGTTAGTTTCAACGTGTGCATATATTCTAGCGTATATTATTTGTTGTGTATGTTGAAACGTGAGAAATACTATTTTTATTATGTAGATGGGAAATTGATTAGATGATATAAACAGTGCCAAAAAGTTTTTCACAAATGATATTTTTCGTATCAATAATTTCATGAAAAAGTGTTACTCTTTGAAAAAGTTAGACTTTTTCCGCTGCAAGCGCATCTACAATATAAAATAAATTAAGGGCTGCAAATTTGTGCATGCTTTCACACTGACTCCCAATTTTCGCTGTTTGTTCCAATGGCAGGAAAATAAAATAGGCCAGTTATTATTTCAAAATTTTACAATTCCAAATGTTTTGATAACATGCTTAAGTGAGAAGAACAGTGAGTAAACCAATAAATCCATTTTGCAACTGCTTTCAATGCCTGGAAAATTATTTAAAATGAAATTTTCACCAAATTTTGCTCCCATTTCACATTTTTAAAATTCTGTAATTACTGGAAAAAGTAGATTTTTTTTACTAAAGGTATATTTGCAACCAATTGAATTTATAACTTTATATGTTGAATGGAACATTATTTTTCATCTTTCTTTTTAGACTTGGTTGTTTTTGTGTGATCTTGAAATAATTCCAAAAGTTTTTAATTTTAATTGCAATTAAAGAGTACAACTATTACGATATATTAACAAATTTTCAGCTTTCGGAACATTATACGGTATTGCTATAAAACAATTTCTTCAATTAACCAATTAAAAAATTACAATAGTTTACCAAATCGAATGAACGGATTTGTTGACTGACTATTAGCGATATTCGAAATTGAAGACAATGGTGACTGGACCTTATTAGCGTATAACTGTTTTCGATCGGGATTATTGGGTTGCTTTTACTCAATTTCTCGATAAAAATTTTACACGAAAATTATCACTTATAATCTCGCTAGAGCATGAATTATTCAAGCACGTGGGGGATTCAGTAAGAAAATTTTATACCGGAATTATATTTACATAGAAAACATCAAGTAAATATTTATTTTGACGTTATTCACAAATAAATAGAAGGCTGTGTGTAATGGGAGTTTTGGGGAAGATTTTTTTCTGATTTTCCCCGTTTTCTAGTAAAATAAAATATATATTATCAGATAAACTATTATGTAAAATTAACTGATTTCATACAATTTGCTTACTAGGTTTCAGAGAAATGTTAATATTGACTAAAAATGAAAGTGGATACGTTCGTATTGCGGGAGATATTTTTTTATTTTCCCCGTACCCTAGTAAAATAAAATATATAATATCAGATAAATTTTTATATAAAATTGATTGTTTTCATACAATTTTCTCACTAGGTTTCAGGGAAATATCAATATTGATTAAAAATGAAAGTGGACATTCGTATTGCGGGTTTTTTTTTCTATTTTTCCCGTGCCCTAGTAAAATAAAATTTATAATATCACATACATTATTATATAGAAATAATTGATTTCATATAATTTTCTTACTAGGTTTCAGGAAAATGTGACTACAAACAAAGGTGATATACAACAAAAAATATATAACTATACCTATACACATATACTTAAATATTTTTCATATTCTTTTAGGTTTAATTCTAAGAAAAATTAATATATATTAGCGGTAACAATTTATTTTTCAAATAATTCAGAAAATCGGGATATTTTATTCTTTATTCTGAATAGAATGTTGTTGGCGTATGTTGCCGGTTAAAAAAAAATATGTAAATAGGCCCCAACCACGTCTCTGTTCCGATTTCTGGCGTGCAGTACCTATACATCACTCAAGATACAGCCCACCTAACCCATGGGCGGTTTTTTTGGCATATCTATCAATCCTTCAAAATTTATGAGATACGAGGGTGCTTCCAGAAGAAGGGAGATAAATTTGGACTTTTCAGTTGGTACTGATTTTTTTTTTCAGAGAAAAAGTGTACAGATGATACATTTGTTGTTCTGATTACGAATCCAAAGACATTTCCCTAATATTGTTGTTCGGAAAGTTTGGTTGGTTGTTCCATCGCCTCTTGCGGGCAGTGTACATCGCCCAATATGACCTCCACCTAGTCTCTGAGTACCTATACCTATATAAGGAACAGATATCGATTTTAAGAATTTCATAATTCTACGTCAACGTTTACGGAACATACGGGGATGCTTCCATGAGAAGTGAGACACCCTGTATAAATACTCAAGTGCCCCAGTTAAAAATGTTCTGAATTTGAATGCACCAAACATTAAAAAATGATCAAAATCGGAGCTGTTTCTGGGGATTTAGACATTAAAACTTTCACTGACTAAATGGAAATACTTCATATTTCTTCTTTTAAAAAAATCTTTATGACTTCTTTATTTAGCTTGTGTTGTGTGAAATAAATAACCATCAAATATTTATATACCTGATTTATATAGCAAATACATTCAATTTATATATCATGAAACCCTCTAAACAATACCTTTCAAAATTTTCAAGTTCGTCTCTGTCTAATGCATATGATTCAGAAATGGCTTCTATTCGGTTTGCCTTGCGAAAATAGAAATCCTCACGTATTACTTAAAAAATCCATATTCATTATAGGTGGCGCATTCGTACGGGTATGTTTTCTACCGAGGTTCGTCATTATAGGGCTAGATGGCACGCGCGATTGTATGAAACAGGAATTCTATGGTCTCTGACCAACTTTCTTCTTTCTCTTTAAAAAATGGTAAGAGGCACATATGCATTTCAATGTTGAGCTTGCGTACTAATCCGTACGATGCCCCCCGCCTGAGCAATTTGTTGTGATAACTTGAGGCTGCCGTCAGCCGCCTGTCTGTATTTCTATGAAGAATATACCTGTTTATCCTGTATTTAGAGTATTTTTTTTATATACTAGCTTGAGTAGAATTCAAGCACCTAGTGCGCAGTTGGCACCCAGGTTCGAAACCCAGTTGAAGGCAATAAAAGCCTGCCTTGCTGTCCCCGTTACATTGTCACGACTATACTGACCCCTGGAATGTTTCTCTTCACTGAGACTGCCCGGAGCAAAAGTGGCCTTTTCCACTATAAACCAAAAGGTGGCGCCCGAGGCAAAACCGAGATTAGTGAAAGGCGCCAAAGTTTGATAGTAGGGGGACAGACCCCTTTACACCTTGATAAATGATTGTTATTGAACCGAGAAGATACTTAAACTTTCTTCAACTACATTATTGTGTTCGTATTGGTTATACACAAAAAGAGTTCATATGGATGGATTGTAACGAATTTTTCGTAACTTCCTTATACATAACCAATTTCTCATAACTTTTCCGGTTATCTTTACGGTGGTACGGGTCGGTAGTCACTGCTCAGGTCGTGAAGAATGCGTTCTTCATTATCATCCCTTGAAAATGGTATCATGACATTTGTATTCATGTCGTCAAGCAGTTGTTTTTTCGATAAGTGTTTTTAAACAGAGAAAAATCCGAGAATGGTTTTTTTGAAAAAACAGGGAATTGGTAATTTGTTCGAACCGAAAGAATGATCGATCTCTTTCTCTATTGGAACCTCGAGATAGGCGGGTGTGGTGAGTGAATTGATTTTGGTACATTGCGATTTAAATTGAATGGCTATCATTGCTGAGTTTGGTGGAGTATAATTATTTTCTTTATCTTGCAATTAATGTTGTAGATGATCAACATTATTTTATATGCTTGTAATATTCGAATTCTTGGATGGTAACTGAATGGTTATTGTTGAAGGTCAAGGATAAATTCTATATTGTCAGATTTTCGTCACTTTGGAATTATCAGTGAATTTCCGATTAAATTATTTTCATATTATTTTATATCCAACATATCGTATATGATACTCCCTTTGGGTAATTTCTATCAAATTGATTTGTGTTTTGGATTTGAGTAAAAAAAAAACAAAAAAGATTATTTCGGCCATTTTGGGCAAGCTTAAGGTGCACATGTGTCTGACGTAGAATCGGTTCAGACCATTTGCAACAATTTTTTTTGGAAATCAGTTCTACGCTTTTCCCATTTTTAGGTACCAGATAATTGGTAATTCCAAGTGGATTAGCGCTTACCTCACAGGACCAGGGTGATTGTTCCAAGGATTCCGATTGCAAAGTAGAATAGTCGAATACACCTATTCTGGGACAGTTATGCAGTTTACCTTATAGGACAGTCCTCCGGTAAGCAATTTTCTTTATTTCATAACCAGACGTTTATGAGATTATTTTGGTTTTCTCTTGAGAAAGAATTGCTTCTGGAGAGGGTTGTACCCCTGGCTTGACTAGTCTCAGAACACTCGATTTAATATATTTCTCAAGCATAAAATTTGATTCACATTTATTAAGTTCCTTTTACCGATTTACTTCATTCAATTCACAGTGAGGGTTATTTGATTTTTGATCGTTGTAGAATCAATTCATTTCGGTTACTACCTTGTCGCCAAGAGTAGGGAAATTCATTCAATTTTTTTGAGAATTACCTGGCTTATCGATTCGAAAAGGGAATTGCCGCCCTATTTCGAAATTATCTTTATCTAAGAGAGTTGTGCCCACTGAAAGACGTGCGGTCTCCCTCTTCTGTTTATCCCTGAAAATTCTTCAATGAAAAGAAATATTTAACTTTATCTTTCTCTAAGAGAGTTGTGCCCACTGAAAGACGTGCGGTCTCTTTCTTCTTATCTTAACTGAATAGTATAATTTTGCTCTAGGGCCCGATCAATATTTTGGTTCATAACACTATATTTTCTCATGGTACTTGCTTTAACATAGTATATTTTCACTCTGGCAACATTTAATTATATTGCTTTGAAATACTATATTTTTTCTCTGGCAACTTTAGAGTATTTTGTTTCAAAATACTATATTTTTTCTCTGGCAAAGTTTCAAGGAAATTTTTATATTTCTTTTGAAATACCTTCACTTATTCCATTTTTTTGAATTCTTTAAGTACATATAATCACCTTATCAAAGCTTCTTTGTTTCAAAATTTAACTGAATTTTAAAAGGACGTTTTGGGTGAGATTTGTTTGTTTGGTTTCGAATTTTGCGCATTGTTAATAATTTTTGTAAATTAATAAAATTAACTTGAAAATTTGAATCCAGAATAGCAGATTTGATTGCTATTATCTTTGTTGTTTCACTGTTATTTTCCAGTCTAATATATGAACTGAGGCATATTTTGTTTTGTATGCTATCATTTGTATCTATTTTTTGACTTCAGATTCAAATTTGAATCATAAAAACTTGAGGTTCAAAGGATGACCTTCGTTATCCCCACTTTGTACAAATTTTGATTCCTATCATCTTCTTCGCATGATATATACCACGGAGTGAAGCCACCTACTGAGACAGAAGAACTGGTACCCTAGGAGGTCATACAGCACATCAAATTCAGCCTGGTCCGTGAAGAGCAAACCAACTCACGCTAACAGGGGGGTCTAAAAGTCAATATATAACCACCCACGACCAGATTCGTCATCGTACTGCTGAGATCAGTTTCTTCGTCGTACCGCTGAGACCAGCTTCGCATAAACCAGCTTTCTTCATCTCCCTCCATTGACGACCTCCGCAGGTATATACTGTATCACCAACATATAGAGGAATCTTGACATTTGTAAATGTTCAAATTTGATTAGAGTCAAAATTTTTAATACTCATGTAATTTTTTCAATTGTTTCATTGAATTTTTTCACTCTTCAAGTAATCTTGTTAGTTATTTTTTAAATTCTACTCATTTGTTGAAGTTTTTATAATAACCAGTAATTTTTCTAATTGTCTGGAATCAATTTGTTAAGTTGATTTTTTGCATATTTATTTTCCTTCCCATACAAGCTAGGTGACATTTATTTAATTTTGTTTATCTTTGGCTTTTGTCTTTAGCAAGCCTGGCGCCCAACTTCTGAACTCGTCAAGTTAATCAATGTATAATTGTTTTAGTGGCCCAATTTGATAAACTAGGAAAAGTCATTAATTGAACCTTACTCACGGCCTAACCGTATCCATAGAGATAGAATTTATTCATCATTAAAAAAAATTATACACATGTGATTACATAGAGATATAAAAACTTCTATCACACTAGTCAGACGTACAGATACAAACTTATGTTAAACCTTCGAGTAAATCTAGAGTGTCTGTTGTATTTTTCTTGTTGCCATGCCTTGGATATTGAGATGCATTATATCCAGGGACGCTTCGATATTTCCTTCAAGTTGATCTATTTTATTATTTTCGCCTGCCCGCTCAGTTGCAGAGTCTGTTGAGTGACAGGTACTTAAGTTGGTTATATTAAAAAATCCTCCCTGTGGTTGTAGTGGTTTGCACGATGCTGGTGGTAGTTTTGAAGTCGAATTGTCGTATGGCTTCACTTTTTGGCCAGTTGTTTGGATTATACAGTGCTTCTCAAAAGTCCCCCCCCCCCTCTTATTTTTGGAACGATTATACATAAACAAGTGAAATTTGGAAACTGAATATTAAAGGTTGTAAACTTCCCTACTAGTGATGATAGATGACGAAATCGTCAAAGATGACGTCACAAGGCCATTGTGACCAATAATTTTGAATGGAACCCTACGGCAAGCGACACCTCTTATAGAAGGTATCGAAAAAACCAATTCACTGATACTTATTTTGTTTGTGTTTATGGCAGTTTTAATGGCTCATTAGTAAACATTAAAATTTAAATTCCATTCAGTATGATATTAATTACACATTTAAGAATCAGTATCTACTCAAAGAAATTGCTCGAAGTGACCTCCATTCACTTCCTGACAATGAAATATCCTATTTTTGAACTCTTCTCGTACTTTTACAAATTTGTCTGCGGAAACAGCCTCACATTCTGCAACAATACGTTGTTTTAAAACGTCGATATTGTCAGGTTCAGTGGCATAAACCTTCGATTCAAGGTACCCTCACAGAAAAAAATCCAAAGGTGTGAGGTCCGGTGATCGAGCTGGCCATTCCATTGAACCTCGTCCAATCCATCTGTCACGAAACTCCTCATGCAAATACCGTCTTACTGCACCGTTATAGTGTGGAGGAGTACCATCCTGTTGGAATGTTATTTCCAAATTGCCGAATTCATCTGGATTACCTTCCAAAATTTCAACGATTAACGGTTCTATTGCGTTTTGCAACAGCTCCAGATAAACCTCACCACTTAAATTAGTATTCAATAAAAAGAGGCTCAACTATGTGGTTTCCCAGGATACCTGCCCACACATTCACCTCCTGGGGAAATTGGGTATGTGTTTCACGAAATAGGTGAGAATTTGCGTCACTCCAATACCTCACATTCTGTGTATTTACATTCCATTCAGATAGAAAGTACTTTCGTCACTAAAACAAATTGTTTTGACATAGTCTGGCTGTCGGTTAATTTTAGTTTCCATATTTTCACAAAATTCTAGTCTTAGGTCTGGGAGGTCGTCTGAGAGTTGATGAACCATTTTTAATTTGTATGGATGAAATTTGTTTTTTTTCAACACCCTGTGTACTGTGCTTCGACTGACTTCACAGGTAGTTGCAACGTGAGTTGTTGAAGAAGTAGGATTTACTATTACTTCTGCAAGTATGTCATTTTTTTTTCTCATCAGAAATTTGTGGTCTGCCAGATCGTTTCGCATCATTAATACTACCCGTTGTTTCAAACTTACGAAAAAGCTCCCTCAAATAAGTCCTCTAAACGGGGCGATCGAGAAACCTCTCATAAAAAATGCGTTCTGCTGCATGAATATTTTGTCCAGTTTTACCAAGAATTAGTATCGCTGCTACTCAATCACCTAAAGCACGTACTATCTCGCTTCTTGAAGCACTTAAACGTTCGGCTCACAACAGTTTAACAAATTATTAAAATGTACAAAAATATTGAAAGTATCAAAAGCTGCTAAAACAGTTAAACGTTCGATCAACAATACACAAATTATTAAATGTACGAAAACTTGGAGAATTACAAAAACGTCGAATTAGGGAGACTAACAAAAACGTCAGCTTATTTGACAACTATCCAGAGGCAGAGCTTGCATTTGGAATTTTAATATTAACTGATTTAATTCATCACAGCTTTGCGTTTTTCAAAAGCGAGTTGCCAAAACTGCCATAAACACAAACAAAATTAGAATCATTGAATAGGTTTTTTCGAAACCTTTCAAAAGATGTGTCACTTGCCGTAGGGTTCCATTTAAAATTATTGGTCACAATGGCCTTGTGACGTCATCTTTGACGATTTGGTCATCTATTATCACTAGTAGGGAAGTTTACAACCTTTAATATTCAGTTTACAAATTTCACTTGTTTATGTATAATCGTTCCAAAAATAAGAGGGGGGGAGGGGACTTTTGAGAAGCACTGTATAGTTCATCTTTTGAGCTGAAGTCAGCGCTCAACTTGAAACATTTATTTTGTGTGCTAGGTGTTGGTAGTTCATTGATATTTATTTCCCTATCTTCGAATTGTGGTAATTCTTTCAGGCATTTTAGAATTTTTTCTTCAGTTACATGTCTTCTCAGCCTGTACAGATATAACCAGACTCATTTGTCCACTCCAAAATCCTGATTCTCTTTTACACTCATTGTTTTTTTTCTAAATTCGTATGTACTGCTTCAAATATTTTTCCTTCTTATTACTTCAATAAATCCATCATTTTCATTTACTCTGTTTTCTGTGTGGTCATCATTCAAATTAATAATATTATTCAGTATTTCCAATAGTACGATCAAAAACATTCCAATTTAACTTCAAATAAACGGATTTTTTTCCGTGAAGATCATACCATATTATTTCAGGTCCCGCAGTCAACATCCACTGTATAGTTTCGTTTCATCACAACCCATCAAGGTAATTCAGTAATTCCTGAAAATAGCCGTTAGCCCTGTCACCACTGTTGGAAATTTCCCAATTACTTTCTGTACAACACTTCCAAATAAAATGAAAACGGGCTTTACAAGCGTATTTATCTGTCAACCAGCTTACCACCGACCTATTGGCTATAAAATAAATCGTCAAGACATAATACTGTCAGCGGACGAAACAATAAACAGGCCATTCTTGTGGACGTGTTGTGTTGAATTTCAAATAAAAGTCGCGGTTTCAGTTGGGGAAATAACAAGGGAATCGTCGTTCTTTTTTGGGCTGTTTGCAGCAATATGAGGCATGTCAACAGTAATGTACGTCGAAGGGTTGCCACAAAAGAACTGTAATTCCCTATTGGATGGCGTCCTCAATTTTTAATTGAAATGGAGATTGTAATTTTATTTGTGGTCCTCACATCACTACACAAAATGATTGCCCATTCGCAAAAAAAATTTAATTGAAACAATTATTTCAATTTGGTTGATAAAGGGCTTGGCACAGATATAAGAAGGTGTGTAGGCATCGATAGAATTTGTTGAAATTTTAGTATGTTACACCTAAAGTATATTAGAATAATTTTACGTGACCATGATAGCAATTGCATTAGTTGATACAGGATGTAATATAATAGAAACATTCTATTGTTATGTAATAAGCAATTTCAATATAATAACTTGTAATGCCACTATATTAAAAATTACAATCCACCCCCATTAAGTGCTAGTTTGTACTTGTGATTTTTCTACTAACTCTGAGGACCAGGGATTTCCAGCTAAGACATTCCATTGATACACTGAAATGTAAATGGCACAAAACATATTTTCTGTATCACTATAAAAAAATCCAATCAGTCCCCTCATAAGGTTGGTTCATACCTTCGATTTTTCAAGGAACTTTGTTGACCGAGGATTTCCCGTGAAGATTTTTCTTCGAAAATGATTGCATAAAACATTATATTTGTGGAACCTGAAGAAAAAAAAAGATAAGTTCCCCTATGGGGTAGTTTATACTTGAGATTTTTGGGAGAACTTTGCTTTCCGGGGCCAAAATGCTTGAAAAATTCACATTCATTCATTCACACACATTCATTCAGATCTATAAATTGAAGATGTCGACTTCAGGATGGCAGACGAGTTTTGTTATTATGGTCAGATTCTATTCAAAATTGCTATGTGGGAGTTTTTGGGGTCGGAGATCATAATGTTTTTCAGCTCAAAACTTACAGGGAGAAGACCGTGTAATAACGATGCTCTATTAGAAATGAACAGATTAAGGCGAACTAAATAAAATCGACTAGTGGCCTAGTGAATGTTTTATTATTTTTTTTCAACGTATCGACGAGGGGGGGCGCACGTCTCCAAGCAAAACAGTATACAGATGTGCATTATTATTGTTATTATTATGTGATACAACCATACTTTCAGCAGGGTTGTTAACATGTATGATTCCATTTTTACAAGCTTTTATTTAGTTTCACTTGTTAGGGATTGATTTGAAATTTGGCAGGTGTCCATAATTCCGGTGGCAATGCATTATAGAATTCTTGTTAGAGAAAAAACAAAATAGCGTCTCCAAGATGGCGGACGAGATTTGTAATTATGGCCCGATTTGATTCAAAATTGGTATGTGAGGGTTTTCGGGGTGGGAAATGATGAATATTTCGTCGACATTCATGAATTCGAAATGGCGACTCCAATATGGAGGACGAGTTTTGTGATTATGGTCCAATTCGACTCAAAATTGGTATTTCGGGATCGCAGATTAAAAATTTTTGGTCGAAATTCATAAATTCAAGATGGCAGCCCCAAGATGGAGGACAAGTTTTCTGATTGAGGTCACATTTCATTCAAAATTGTTGAATGGGTGTTTTCATGTCGGAGATTATGAATTTTCTGTCAAAATCTATAAATTCAAGATGTGACTCCAGGAAGACGGACGAGTTTTGTGATTATGGTCAGATTCTATTCAAAATTGGTGTGTGGGAAGTTTTGGGGTCGGAGACCATGATTTCTTTCAACTCAGAACTAACATGGAAGAGACCTAGTAATAACGATGCTCTATTAGAAATGAACAGATTGAGGAGAACTAACTAAAAAGCAAAAAATAAAATAACTAGTCAAAAACATTTTTAAAGACAAACTTTTATTGAAGCCGTGTACTAAAACGTATAAAATAAGTTTTTCTACGGCTATAATACAAAACTGCATTTTTAAAACTGTTTTTGATTGAACAATGAAGTACATTGTAGGTTTTCAATTTCATTTCCTTATCTGATAACACAATGAAGTCATTGTGTTATTGTTGGTCATTAAATCACGTCTCCCATGGATAGCAAGGAGAATTTAAGACATCTGTCAATTCAGTTCCATCAAAACTTGTCAAAGTTTAAAGGTATGATGAGCAGTGAAATTGACGAACTACCTCCTCCAGACATAATTGCAGCCGCAAATTAGGCATGTATAAACTTGATTCCGGAAGAATCGAAAGAGAAATATGGAAAAGCCCACAAATCCTTCACATATTGGCAAAAGGGAAAGGTCACCGCGTCAACTTCAGAAAATGTATTACTTGCATACTTTGATCAATTGAAGTTCAAGTTTCTGTTGTAAATTAATTTCGCTATTTTATGTTGGAGCCGTAGACAAAGTATAGTGTATAACTCACACGGAATATTCATTTCCCACTCGTATGATTTGCAGCACTCGCCTACGGCTCATGCTGCAAACATCATACTCGTGGGAAATGAGTATCATGAGTATCATGAGTTGAATTATTTGGTTTCAAAAAGCTTGTCGCGCGAATTGTCATAAAATTAATACTCCGACGAATTGTTAATAACCAACCAATCATTGTCCAATGAAATCAATTGGCACCTACTTTTATGAACACTTCTCGCGACAAGCTTTTTGAAACCAAATAATTCAACAAAAAATAATTAAATCATTGTCAGCGATGACTTGAACTTATTTAATACGTTTAAGTACACAGCTAAAATAAAAGCTTGTTTAAAAAAATGTTTTTCATTAGTTATTTTTCATTCTTTTTTTTAAGGGCCATGTTATTATTGTGGCAGATATTATCATTAAATTTGGATGTGTTATTTGTTGTTCGTAGATGAGAAAATGGCTGTCGGACTGTTTTGGCCAACGCAGACGGTAACCTTACCTTTGCTGTTATTCTCAGTGAGCCCAGTGAGAATCTGGATCTGCAAACTTCTTAGGCACATTGTGTTTTAGCTTCATCATTAGTTAGCCGGAGCTTCATTGGGTGTTTTAGCATGAAAAAACTGAGCTTATGCGTATTTATTACAGAAATTTGAAATTAGGTTCATAAATATTTCAAAAGTTTGGTATCCTGCAATCAATGATAAGTACATGTTCAATGGATATATTACAAAGATCTTGATTGAAACAGTTCATTCTCTTCAGGTTGCGATGACTCAGTGTTTTGCCTATTTATTTATTAATTTTGGGTTATTTTCACAACCTGAATAGAGAATAATCAGAGATAATCGGAGAGCAATATAAAAAATTGTCGTAAAAAATAATAAAAAAATATGCAATTGAACTGTTTGGAAAGTACTGAAAAATATATTATGATTGTTATGAATACTTTTTCTGTATTGATAAAATAAGATTGAGCTATGTAAAGTAATTGAGAACAAGTGGCCTGGTTTTTTTATTCTACGTTTCTCCTGCAATTGTCGAACTAAATTGTGCCACTGAATATTATAAACCACTTCAAGAAAACTAAGGAAACTGTTGAAAAGGGAAACATTCTCAATTGAATATTGATAGAAATATTTTTCTGTGAATTGAAAAATCCACGATTAAAATGAAGTTATTTTTTGTGAATTTCTAACAGAAAACAACTACTTCCCCGGCTGAAGCCACGCTGGACATTGAACTACATCTGATAGATATTCTGAAAAAGCCCTTACTCAAAAGAAAAATCTGAAATTGAAAATTTGCATTTTCATTCAGATAGTTATTTGATTTTCTATTCCAGTCTTAATTAAGAACTCATAAAGATGAATGAGGCAAAGAAGAATGTTTTCCAAAAGAGAGTACTCACCAGAAATCATTCGTAACATTGACGCAGGAGAGACATCGCATTCACTAGGTCTTCAATACATTTTTGTCGACGAAAATCTATTTCACGCTTCCACGATCATCAGGAAGACCGGAAGAAATGGGAAACACATTTTCAAGAAGCAATTTCACTTTGCAAAGATGGAAAAAGTTAGAATATTTCTTTTGGAGAGACACTTTGAAATTAGTGTTTTCTGACATTAAAACCTGTCATGGGGTATGATAGATGGATTTGTTGAAAATATAAACAGAATGTTCATAAAATCAGATGTGGAATCATCTGCGACTGAAAGATAAACTTTAGTCACTATCTTCCATCGTCAAGATAACCTGTTGTGGGGTATTCATGTTGAAAAGGGAAACATTCTCAATTGAATATTGATAGAAAGATTTTTCTGTGAATTGAAAAATCCACGATTAAAATAAAGTAATTTTTTGTGAATTTCTAACAGAAAACAACTACTTCCCCGGCTAAAGCCACACTGGACATTGAACTACATCTGATAGATATTCTGAAAAAGCACTAACTCAAAAAAAAAATCTGAAATTGAAAATTTGCATTTTGCTTCAGATAGTTATTTGATTTTCTATTCCAGTCTTAATTGAGAACTCATAAAGAAGGGAAGTAGTTGTTTTCTGTTAGAAATTCACAAAAAATAACTTCATTTTAATCGTGGATTTTTCAATTCACAGAAAAATCTTTCTATCAATATTCAATTGAGAATGTTTCCCTTTTCAACATGAATACCCCACAAGAGGTTATCTTGACGATGGAAGATAGTGACTAAAGTTTATCTTTCAGTCGCAGATGATTCCACATGTGATTATATGAACATTCTGTTTATATTTTCAACAAATCAAACTAAGGAAACTCTTAGTAATGGGAGAAAATATGATGAATTAACATCTCAAATTTATCAGCACAAGGACTATACAGTTTCTATTTCCATGTTTAGTCGAACACTCCAAGGTTTCCAGTGATAGTCTTTGTCAGTTCGTTTTCGGTTCAATTCAAGAAGGTCGTAACATCCATCTTCGTAAAAGTATTTGCCTTACTCTACTGAATTGTTCAGTTACTTCAAATCACAATTCAACTAAATCATTTCATGTCACTAAGAGACCTTTTGATGTTTTTAAAATTCAATATTGTTCAGTACTGATATTCAATAGTTTCACCTCTAACTAGTTAGCAAAGACTACCCATATATGCCCATATATGAGATATTTTTGGGTCCTGAGGACAAATCGGCAGAACTATACGTTCACAATTCCTCTGGAATTTACCGATAATAGATCATGTTTGACATGAACATATATTTGATATCGTTTTTGAAAAATATATAATATTTTCATATTCCAAGAATTGGTATGCATTATTTTCCATCAAACCTACATATTCTCCGCAACGGTTTACCCCACAGGGATGACATGCTTCTTTGGTCCTCACCATACCAAGAAATTAAATTTCACAGAAACTCCAGTGCCAACAATTAGCACTCCACCCCCCAGGGTATGCTTCGAAACTAAAGTTCGCACTCCAAGTATCCAACAATTAAAACTTCTCCATTACAACACATCAGATTCCAAGGAAACTATCTCAAGGATGATGAAATTTCTTGTGAAATGTTTAACGACTCCTGATGGCCCAGCTTGGCTTTTCGAGAGGTTATCGAAACATTGCAGAAATGGTATCGACAAGCTCCGGGATTAAGCTCTCTGGACACTTGATGAGTCTGTGTCCGGTCCTGCTTTGATTTACGTTCTGGAGCTTGAACTTGACCACAGAGATATTCAACTAGGCTAATGGAGTTCGTTGGGTATGTTTAATCGTATTATCATTGAGAACCCATCGATTCATTAAGTAATCCTTTGTGACCCGTTTGAATGCTGATTTGTGTGACTTGATTTGTAGACCCAGGGGTGCGTGCAAGCTCCACAATTTTTTTCTATCCGAGCTATCGAGTTGATTTTTTTTAACCGACGGAATCTAGAAGGAGGAGGTTCTCTAGTCGACGTCTATATTTTTTTATGTATGATTACGCATAACTTTTCACAGAGTAGTTCAATTTCCATGATTCTTTTCTCATTGGATAGGATGTACTTCGAATTTGGTTCCTTTTGAATTCGAAAAAAAAAGTCCATCCCTAAGGGTAGTAAAATGGAAAATATTGATCGTTTACCCTCTGAATTTTGGTCGGTTAACCGATTCTATGAGGCATAACTTTGTAGTGGGTTTTCCGATTTGGATGATTCTCTCTTCATTAGATAGGTTATACCTCATAGTTCATTATATTCTAATTTGGAATGATATAATCCACTCCTATGGGTAGAAAAATAGGAAATGATTGATTTTTCACTTGTGAGCATTGGCACACATGTAATTGACAGATTGCTCTTGTCATTATTTTTGTTCTTCTACATCCGCCACAATAATAACATTATATGAAAGGATGGAAAATTACATATAGTGCTGGAATAAACTAACTAGAACTATCAATAATAATTAATATTTTATAACAATAAATAATTGAAGAATATAATCATATTGTTCATCTGTTAATAGTTGAAGTGAGGTGGGTAAGTATTTTGGAAGTAATGGTAGATTTCAGCCACAAAAAAAAATTAACAAAAAATTAAACCGACGAAAAAATCAACTGAAAAACAAAAAATTAAATTAACCTTCTCAGACTTAATGATAATTGATCTCCTAAACTAATGTGGGTAACTTATTTTGTGTCGGCGCCAAACAAACTAGCAATTGAATAAGGTAAAGCGTAAAATGATGGCAGCGTTTTGATTACTTATCCAAAGTAATATAATGATCTTCGATAATTGTTTGTTTGGCGCCGACTCAAAATGAGTTACTCACATTAGTTTAGGAGCTCAATTATCATTAAAACTAAGAAGGTTTATTTTATTTTTTGCTTTTCAGTTGATTTTTTTGTCGGTTTGATTTTTTGTTAAAAAGTTTTTAGACGATAGTTCCGACAATGAGGCACATTCTTAAAATATTTATGTTTCTATAGATGTCCCAAAATAAAATACACAACTAAGTTCTGTTTTTTTTTAAAGGCAACTTTCTATTACATTTTTGGATCCGTCACTCAATTGTCGATATAACGGACTCAAGTTTTTCAGACTTATCTCCACTTCCTTAATCATCACTAATTAAAGATTATGTTATTCACAATGGCTGCAAAATGTACAATCATCTTATATCAAAAACACCGCCAATCTGAACATTTTTTGAGAATCCGCGCAAAACTTGCTGTTAGATAAACCTAATTATACTTTACAGGAATATTAATCTGACACATTCTAACACATTTACGATATCCTATTTATTATAGTATATACAAATTCTGTTTGTTTGTCAGTATGGGTAATTATATTGTATTTGCTGTCTATATTATTTATACATGTATTGTACATATCAACTAGTATCAAATTGACATAAATTATATTAGTACATTATTTTTATCATTGACTAGTATGTATTAGACATACCTTGAAACTTCTTAAACATAAGCAAACTTCGTCAACAAGATTTTGGTTTCCCTCTCTCTCTCTCTCAATAGTTTTCGACTTATTCGATTTATGTCAAAATAACGTCGCACATAGACCCACAGGAAAATTCCCAACTTTAGAACCATTCAAGATAACTCAACCAACTTATATTTTGACAAAATTGACAAATTACCAATGGCAATAACTTCTTCTTCTTCAACTGCAACACCCTATATTTTATTGCATCATTGCATGGCATTTTGCAAAAGGGTTTGTATGGTCTACTTTATGAAGTTTGCGAGATTTGTTGCAAAATATGGAATTTTGATGCTTTTTTCGAAAAAAAAATGAATCAAGTAGGCCGCTGTCCGAACATTTTACACAACCGTATACTTTCAATAATTGTACACGTCTTCTTGTTTATAATGAATTCCACTCACGAAGAATTAGTGACTATAGTATACTTTTATTAGCAAAGCTGCCAAAAATACTTTAGCAAGCAGAATCTACCATAAAAAATATCCAGATGCAAGAACTCCACGGGTGTTTCCATTCTAGAAGTTAAGAGATTGATTTGAACTTCCTGGTAGTGTATCTTATACCAAAAATGAAAATATTGGTCATGGGATCAATGAGCAAAATGAGTTTTATTCATGCTTCAGGAAAATCCTTACTTAAACAATAGGGAAATAGCAGCGGAAACGGATATTTCACAAAGTAGAATAATATTGAAACCTAATGGAAAGACGTTGTTGGGGGTTAGTTCTCTTATAGAAATTGTGAAAAAAGTTACATAGGTCAAACAAAACGAGAATGAAAGAACACGGACGAGATTTGAAAAAAAGAGATAGCCTAAAAAATCCAACATCTCTTGTAGAACATGTTCAGAAAACAAATCATAATTTTGACTTTGAGAACACACAAATTGTGTGCAATCAGAGCTACCTTCTTGAACGCACCTTTCAAGAGATGATTAACATCGTTAAATATTATTCAGTCAACTATAGAGAAGATACCGAAAATCTAAACAGTGCCCATCAAACAATACACCCAATTCACTTCAGAAGTCATTCGAGCGTCAAATTATATGGTGAACAAAACCATGAAGAGGGAACTTACCCAATTTTATCCAGTGTCTCGTTACATCTATGTTGGTTTTATGCTGTGTTGTATTTTTGACGAAGAAATCCAAAGTCTACAATAAAATTCTATCTTAAGACTGGTTTCGGCATTTGAGCTGATATCAATATTCCAGAATTATAATTTTAACTATAAACGTTTACACGTTCTTATTTTTACTTTTACTTTTATAAAAATTGTTCTTGTGCAATTTTTCTTTTGTAATGGTCCATAATTTTATATTTTAGAGACCTGAGGATGGCGAAATATATTGCCGAAACGTTTGGTTTTCTATAAGAGACCTAACCCCAACAATTCATTTTCAATATTAATATAGAAGGTCAAAACATCATCATATATTGAAACATAAGTTTCACCTTTATCATCTGAACATCAAGAACTGTATGGTAATGATTTTGCAAGAATGGTCACGTTTTGTATTCAAATGAATGACATGATTGACGAGGATTCTGATACTTTGAACAAAATTCTGTTTTCTGATGAAGCAACGTTCGGAAACAACGGGTTGGCCAACAGACATAATATGAAAATATTCTTCAAGAGTTGACTACAAAATTTCGTGTTCATAAAATAGTTCTATGTGGAGATTTCAACATAAACCTCTTTCAAAAAAACAACAGATCGATTGAATTTTTAGAGTTACTGCTTTCTTATAATTTTCACCAAACAATTTTTGAGGCAACAAGGGTGACAAAAAAGACGGCAACCCTTATTGATAACTGCTTCGTGAACTTCGAGAACGTCCAGAGTGAAGTGTCAGTTACAGCCTTGTCTGACCACCATGGTCAAATAGTAAACCTGGAGAACAAGGTTACCTTCAAAAAATTACTGATCAAACTAAGAGAATATTTTCTGAAACAAAATCAAAACATTTTAGGGAAGAGCTGCAGTCTGAAGACTGGGATGTAGTTCTTGAAAATTCAGATGTTAATGAGGCATATTCCTTGTTTCCAAATATTATTACTGGAGTAATGACAGAATCATGCCAAAAAAGAAATATTCTCCCCATAGATATAGTTCAAAATCATGGATAACTGTTGGTATCAAAGTTTCATGCAAAAATAAACGAATATTATTTGGAAAACTTAGTAGAGGACTAGTAACCAAGGGTTACTATAGAAAATACAGCAACATTATATAAAAAAAATTTAACAGAAAATTAAACCGACAAAATACGAAACTGAAAAGTAAAAAAAAAATTAATAAATAAATTAGAGTATTGGAAGTTAGTATTTGGGCTCGCCTTCACAAATAAAGATAAATGTGTTCCAGGGTTTTTGAAACTTCAACTCTAAAGGGGTAAAATGGGGGTTGAAAGTCTGTATGGTAAGTTCCAAAGTTGGGATCATGAAAATTGGTAATTGGGAGTCCTTTTGTGAAGACGACTTTGTGTGTGCTTTATGCATTTCATTCCATATCTTATCCCCTTCATATGGCTTTTTCTTTCATTAAAATATGCCAGTCGGGCATTTTGAGCCACTCCTACTGAGAAGGAATCTTTTATTTAGAATCCTGTCGAGGTAGGAGAATTGTATGGAGTGTTTCTTTCTGTCACTAGGTGTCACCGGTTGAAAGTTATTTTTTCCGACGCACCTAAAGATGTTTTAAGCTCGATGATGATTTTATGTATGTTGCGTCTCGCTTCGGCCAGAGCTCTCTGAATCTCTGGCTGGTGACTACTCCGTACTGATGAGGGCCAAAAAAGCCTGAAACCGGTATGCGGATTGTTAGGCGGACACGACATTAATTTAAACATAATCGAGCTTATCAGAAAAAAACATTTGCGAACAATATCCATTTATATGGAAGTTTGCATGGATTGCTGAGAAAGTAGTTGTTTTTCGCCTGTCGGTCGACAAATTGTTTCAATTTATATTGAACCTTCTGTGAAGACGACTTTGTGTGTGCTTTATGCATTTCATTTCATATAAAAAATAAGTGTTTTGGTGTTTTTGGAAATTCAACCTCTAGAAGGATGAAATGGGGATTGAATTGAGATTGGAATTTTGTATGAGAATCCCGTTAGTCTTCAAGTTGGAATCATAAAAATTGATATTTGCAGTGTTTGTTACAAATAGGAGAAATATGTATTTCAGTATTTTTAGAAATTCAACCCCTAAAGGGATGATATGGAGGGTGAAAGTTTGTATGGGGGTTCCGTTAGTTTTCAAGTTAGGGTAATAAAAATTTGTATTTGATGTCTATGTAAACTTTAAAGGAATACATGTTCAAGTGTTTCCATAGATGCAACCTCTAGGAGGGTGAAAGTTTGTGTAGGGTTTTCGTTAGTTTTGGAGTAAGGGGTATTAAAATAATGGTATTTGAGGTCTTTGTTACTAATAAAGCAATACATGTTTCAGTATTTGAAGAAATTTCGTCCCAACAGGGGTTGTGTGAATTTGTAATAGTCGTCACAAAAAATACAAATTTCAACGCGGAAGAAGTTGCTGGTACCAGCTAGTTATAGTATGTAACAGTTGATAGTTGAAGTAAGGTGTGTAAATAAGTATTTAGAAAGTAATCCAAATTGCAATCTGTAGATTTTAGCCACAAAAAATAGAAAAATAAAACTTGTTAACAAAAAATTCAACCCACGAAAAAATAAACTGGAAAGCTAAAAATAAAATGAACCTTTTCAATCTCAATAACTGAGCTCCTAAACTAATTCAAGAAACTACTTTTGGGTCGGTGCCAAACAAACATTCAACGAAGATCATTAAATTACTTAAAAAAATTATCAAAATAAAATAATATAAAAATGTTACGTGCAATGTCCAGCGATAAACAATAACATAAAAAATGCACTCTCCACACGATCACTCGCAACGACGTGTGCCCTCACATGTGTTCCCGTTTGGGTAGCTGTCTTGCTGACTCCAAATTAGTTACTTATATTAGTTCAGGAGCTTAGTAATTATAACTGAAGAGATTCATTTTATTTTTTGCTTTTCAGTTTATTTTTTCGTTATGAAGTTTTTTCTCTTACGGGTTTTTGTTCTTTTTTTTTTAATTTAATTTTATGTAGCATCGTTTTTTGTATCAATACAATTTTGCATTCTGTATCCAGGGGTGGTATTCCTTTATAACGCTGACACAATTTCTATATGTCTCTATTACTTCTCCAATCGTTGGAATTATTTTTTATTGCCTCATGTCTCTCAATAATCTATATATTCCATGTTTCAGAACATTTTCGGCTTTTGTTGATGGTTATTTTGCCCCGCCATATTTCATGTTCAACATTTCAAATTGTCTCTAGACATTTGTTCAATATTGTCTATCAGTTTTTCATTCTTATCTCTGCAAAACATTCTTCTTGAATAACTTTTTCTGGTGCGTTAAATTTATTGGTAGAAGTTTTCAGTTTCTCTGTAATTGTAATTGTAATTGGTACCTGTTTTTGGTTTTTCCTTCTGTTTCTTCATAATTTTCAACATTTTTCTCCTTTGATTTGCAACATCTTCTGCCCTGCTTTTTAACTCAGATTTCCTTTCTTCTACTCTCGTTCACTGGTTTTTTCAGGATTCTTCCCTAATTGTCCATCGACGCTCCACACGAGAATAATCTCAAATTATTTCGAAAAAACTTATAGAATTGCTAAGAATACTCTCTCTATAAATTCCAAATAGTAGACATATTTCACTATTCAAAATAGAAAAACTTTTTAACTTTAAGTAACTTATTTTGAGTCAGCGCCAAACAAACAAGCAAATGAAAGAGGTAAGGCGTAAAATGATGGCATCGAGTTGCGCGGTGATATTCTGATAATTTTTTTGAAGTAATTTAATGATCTTCGTTGATTGTTCGTTTGGCGCCGACTTAAAATCAGTTACTTACATTAGTTTAGGAGCTTAGTTATTGAGACTAGGAAGGTTTATTTTATTTTTTACTTTTCAGTTCCGTATTCCGTCGGTTTATTTTTTTGTTAGAAAGATTTCATTTGAAAAAAAATTGTGGCTGAAATCCACTAATTACTACCTACTTATTTTTTGATTACTTTCAAATTACTTACTCACCCACTTTACTTCAAATATCACCAGTTAAATAATATGATTATCTACTTTTACTATTTGTTGTAATATAAATTATTTTTGTTGTTCCGGTTAGTTTATTTCATTACTTTGTATATCATTCCATCCTCTCATAGAATATAATGATTGTGATGGATGTAGGAGAACAAAAGTAATGACATTAGCGATCTGTCATTGTCAACTACATATGTGTGCCAATGTTCACAAGTGGAAAATCAATTATAGACAATTTTTCTACCCGTAAGAGTGGATAATTTCATTCGAAATTCAAATATGATGAACTATGAGGTATACGTTTGTTTGAAGGTTGTAGACGATGTGGTTACTTGATTACTATCGTTTCGGACGTCCATCGTCTTGATGGATTTAAAAGGTTTTCACGACGTTTCGAATGCTTGTATCTGCAATTGTCTTCAGGTGAATACTGACAAGTTTAGGTGCTACTTACCAATTTATATGACTGTCGGTGCAATGATGCATGTAATTCCGCCATGTGCAGTGGTGCGTGTAATTTCGCGCGGTGTGGTGGTGCGTGAAGTTTCGCGCCTCTGCAGCCCGCCAGAAAGAGCAATCAGTGGTTTCCATACGTTCTTGATCTCAACGCTTGGTTGATTAAAGGCGTCATTGGATTCGATGTAGGCGGCCTCTTTGAACTTTCATTTGAACCAATGTAGAACACTTGCGTCGTCCCATAGAACTCGATGGTGCTCAGTCCAGGCGTGGTCAGCGATTCCCGATTTTGATGTTCCTCCACGTTGAGTCCATTTCTTATGCTCATCCAATCTTACCGATAACGGTCTCTTTGTCTCTCCAATGTAGGAATCCCCGCATTCACATGGAACTTCATAAATGCAATTCTTACTGATTTCATTTTTGTTGTCAGGTTTGGTCTTGGTCAGGAAACTCCGTAAAGTACCGCCGGATTGGAAGCAGCTCTTGATGTTGAACTTGTTTCCGATCCTTCTGATCTTCTCGGAGACACCTCTGAGTTGTTTCAATACTTCTTTTAGGAGTTTCTTGATATATCCATTCCGGTGGAGGTCCTCTCTGATGTGGTTCAATTCGGCATCTAGTGACTCCACGTCGTTGCATATGTGCGTCGCTCTCTCTACCAATGTTCTCACGATCCCTCTCTTCGTCGTACTCGGATGGTTGGAGCTGTAGACGGAGGTGCAGATTTCATTGCCTATTCTCTCAACGTTCACATCGAGGAAGGGTAAGGAACTGTTGGTTTCCATTTCCATCGTGAATTTGATCGAATCCCTGATTCTGTTAATTCTTGAGAAGAAATCCTGGAGATGTTTGTCTCCGTGATTCCATATAATGAAGGTGTCATATAATGAAGGTGTCATCCAGTGTTCTACATACAGAGGAGCATTGGTTCAAATGAAAGTTCAAAGAGGCCGCCTACATCGAATCCAATAACGCCTTTAGTCAACCAAGCGTTGAGATCAAGAACGTATGGAAACCACTGATCGCTCTTTCTGGCGGGCTGCAGAGGCGCGAAACTTCACGCACCACCACCCCGCGCGAAATTACACGCACCACTGCACATGGCGAAATTACACGCATCATTGCACCGACAGTCATATAAATTGGTAAGTAGCACCTAAACTTGTCAGTATTCACCTAAAGACGATTGCAGATGCAAGCATTCGAAACGTCGAGAAAACCTTCTAAATCCATTGAGTCTATGGACGTCCGAAACGATAGTAATATGAGGTATACCCTTTCTAATAAAAGAAGAATCGACCATATCGAAGAACCCAGTACAAAGTTATGCCTGAATGAATCGGTTAACGGACCAGAATTCAGAGGGTGAGTGATCAATATCCGTCATTTTTCTACCCTTATAAGTGGATTGCTTTCTTCAAATTCAAATGTGACCAACTTCGAAGTACACCCTATCCACTGAAGAAAGAATTATCGGAATCGGACGTCTCAGTAAAGAGTTTTGCGTGGTCATACATTAAAAAAAAATCGCGTCGACTAGAGAACCTCCTCCTTTTTGCTTTCGTCGGTTAAAAATTGAAAGTGAATAGTAGAAGCCAAGCTCGAATTGCCTCAAGGCCTAACAGGTATAATGACTGGACAAGTTTTTTTCACCTTTTTCTCGCCCTTGAAATACGGTTCTCTGAAATTTGTTTGATTTAAAGATAGATGAAGACCGGATATTTCGAAATAATAAACCATCATTCGTAGCAGTAAGTATCAAAGTGGTATACACTGCCGAAGTGTTCCACAAACGTGTCTACGAAGGATATTGACGATATAAAATTGAATTATCATAGATAACGGAAAGAAATTGAAATCCGAAACACTTCACCGAACTGTTAGAAGAGACTCAATATAGAAACTCCAACCACCATTATGATTCCCACGTATAGAGACCGTCTAACTGTGGAACGTGAGCCCCCCTAAGCAGAATAACCATCAACGAATATCGAACTTCTCCAAACTCTCAACTCCGCCATCAACGACTGGCAATATGCATAACGGGCTCGAATTCGCGCGGAATGGAGCTCTGAGGAATTTACCATCATCAACCAAATTGAGTTGATCCAACACACGAACATACCAAGTCAAATGACGATTGGCCGCAATGTTAGCTCGGCTTCTATTATGCTTCGGATGAATGCGATTTCCGTAAGTTGATGATCATTGGATTCCACATAAGAGGGACGGACAAGTGAAATTGGAATTATTCAATTGGTACTTCGCCAGTTCTTTGGTATGATGATATTGGTTGTGAAAATTTGAGTGATTATCAAAATTCACTGATGCTCAAGCCACAACTAGATTGATCTCTTCAGTTAAGTTCGAACCAACGAGACATCACCTGAAGATGGCAAATGTGATTTTGCCGAAACGTCGTGAGATCAGTTTTTTTTTCAGTGGACTACGAAACACGCGAAGCTCAAATATGTACCAATACAAAGGGAAAAAGATGTTTTTGGAATTATATTGAGAAAACGTCGTTGTCTGGAAGATGATGGAAACAATAATGATGAACTCCTAACCGCCCAACTGGTCACAAAAATTTAGAAGAAATGAATCCTTTCTTTTTTAATTCTTTGCTTCTTTCGCTTGTTTATAAGTATAGTACGTTTCCGAAGCGGTTAATTTTTTTTTCATGGTTATTAATGTATTTCACTATTATTAATTTGGCGATAATATTCCAGATAGTCTTCACTGGACACTCTTGATAGTCCTCGCCATCCATTTTCCGCATGTTGTATGCCCAGTCTAAGAATATTTGCTAGATATGCAAATTGGTAGTTTCGACAAGCGCAAACTGTCTCCAAATATACAGGGTGCTATGTAATAAGTATTTCACAGGACGATTTCTCAATTATTTATAAGGTGAAAAGTTCATATAAGCTTGGGTCGGCTATGCCTTCATTTTTGATATACAAGGTTAAACATTTAAAGTTATATTCTGCTAAAGCCGCCATATTTATAGGAATATGATGGGTCGCCATTAATGAAGATATGAATGAAACATTCAATAAATATTCATTTGTCGTCAGTACTGCATCAAACGAAGTAATTCAGTATTGGTTCCAAGTAACCAAGATCAATGAAAAAAATGTTTGAGGTATTTAAGTATGTTTTCCTTAACTAAAGAGTATTCAGATGGCGCGTGCTCACAATCGAGTTAGAACACCATATAGTAAACTTTCAATCGTTTTAATTTTGTCCCGATCAGAAGTATCGAAGTTCATAATACTCACATACGTGTTAGTATGTTGAATATATTCATATACTTATAGTCGATCAAGTGTTAGGAATGAATCAGGCAAAATGGAAGAATTTATTATAAAAATATGTTGCAGGACAGAAATCGAGCTCCATATCAATTACAGAAGCGCAGTCAGTTGTTCAACATGTCTAGTGTCGGTCACTACATATCCACGTTTTTGCCAGGTGACCAAAACGTGGTTGGAATGTGGCTATCTGAGATCCAGGAACGTAGCGGCCACCAAAGAAGTGTTTCCTATTTTGGTAGCCGTCGCGTGATAGAACCATGTATATTACGTGCAGTAGTTGTGGTCAGACACCTCAAAGTTTTCCAGAATCGTGGCCGCTATGTTCCGTCCACTGAAAATGCTACTTGGGTTAGTAGACAATTTTGTTCAATTTTGAATCATACTTCTTCCAATGCGCATATTATAATTTTTGGCGGTGACGGTTTGTTCTTAAGAATAGTTGATTTTGATATTTGGGCCCCGTTTTGACATTATTTTTTTTTATAAAAACTTTTTAACAAAAAATTGAACCGACGAAATACGGAACTGAAAAGTAAAAAATAAAATAAACCTTCTTTGTCTCAGTAACTAAGCTCCTAAACTAATGTAAGTAACTAATTTTGAGTCGGCGCCAAACAAACAAGCAAATGAATTAGGTAAGGCGTAAAATGATGGCATCGAGTTGCGCGGTGACATTCTGATAATTTTTTTGAAGTAATTCAATGATGTTCGTTGATTGTTTGTTTGGCCCGACTCAAAATTAGTTATTACATTAGTTAGGAGCTTAGTTACTGAGACTAAGAAGGTTTATTTTATTTTGTACTTTTCAGTTCCGTATTTCGTGGTTTAATTTTTTTTTTTCTAATTACTACCTACTTGTTTTTTGATTACTTCCAAAATACTTACTTACCCACCTTACTTCAACTATTACCAGTTAAATAATATGATTATCTACTTTTACTATTTGTTGTAGTATAAATTATTTTTGTTGTTCTGGTCAGTTTATTTCATTACTTTGTATATCATTCCATCCTCTCATAGAATATAATGGTTTTGACGGATGTGGAACAGAAATAATGTCAGTAGCGATCTGTCATTGTCAACTACGTATGTGTGTGCCAATGTTCATAAGTGAAAAATCAATTATCCCCTATTTTTCCACCCGTAAGGGTATATAATTCTATTCGAAATCTTGATATAAGGTATACGCTATCTATTAAAAAAAGGATCATCCAAATCGAAGAACCCAGTACAAAGTAATGCCTGATAGAATCGGTTAACGGACCAGAATTCGGAGGGTGAGTGATCAATATCCTTCAAGTTGCTACCCTTTGGGGTGGATTTCATCTTTTAAATTCAAATGGGACCACCTTCGAAGTACACCCTATCCATTGAGGAAAGAATTATCGAAATCGGACGCCTCAGTAAAAAGTTATGCGTGATCATACATAAAAAAAAATATGGAAAAAAAAATATATGGGTCGACTAGAGAACCTCCTTCCTTTTTGGTTTCGTCGGTTGATAATCTGGCAGAACAAATGTTGCTGTCATTGTTTTCCACAAAAAAATTGCTTTCTGTTCAGATGTTTTCGTTCAATTCGATGTTTCCATTGATCGATGATTTCGATGACTCCGATTATTTTGATGATTTCGATGACATCCTTCCCTGCGGGTCGGACACTTTTTCTAGGCATGTACTTATATATTTCTACAGAAAACATCATGGCATGTCACATTGAATGCAGAAAATACAAAGAACACTACACAAATTAGCTGCAATATCGGTGAATATGTATCTGACTACAAGTCCTCAAATCCAAACCCAAGATGATCTAACAAATTTCACTGCGGCTATTGAACGTCGTATACTGAATACCGGACTTACAGACTTATCGACTCATAGACTTAGAGACTTATAGTCTTATAGACTTATAGACTTATAGGCTTATAGACTTATAGATTCATAGATTCATAGACTTAGAGACTCATAGACTTATAGACTTATAATAATAATGTTCATTTGCATAAAATAATGAAAAACCATATACAATTGAAAGTATTATGAATAAACATAGGAAAGCCACAGAAGTGTATAACAGTTTTAAGTGTGCGTGACTATGTTTGCCTATGATCCATGAAGAGGGATTATGATGATTAGCGAAAACACCATGCTAAGTATTGTTAATAAATAAAATTTGTAATATGTTATAAAAATAGTAAAAACAACTATAAATAAATTTAAAAGCCATAAGTTGTTCTCATGGCAAATAAACATGAATAGGTCACTGAAGTGTGCATATCATTTATCAGTTGATATACCACTTGTGCGTGACTGCTCATGCCATTTGACGCAAAAGTATACACATACATATACATCAGCACACATATACATATGTATGCATATATACATATATACACAAATACATAAACATACACACACAACACATTGAAATTAGATAAGCGATAAGTTGCGAACATTGATGAATGTCAGAATTATATCTGATTTATAAATTTTCCAAAAAAAGATCTATTTGATTCCATTATCCATATTTTTGCTTTTTTCTTGAAGCAATTTTTGTTTGCAATATCTTTTATAGGTATTGGTAGGATGTTATGAAGACGAGGACCTAGGTAAGATGCGTTGCGCTGACCTATATATTTTTCGCAACGGGGCTGTGGTACATTATTCTTTTTGTTTCTCGTGTCATGGCCATGGTTTGTAGACTGTAAAGCTATACATCCTCTCTCAATATTTATAGACCTATAGACTCATAGACTCATAGACTCATAGACTCATAGACTTGGAGACTTATAAACTTATTGACTAATAGACTTATAGACTTTTGTACTTTTATACTCATAGACATATAGACATATAGACATATAGACATATAGACATATAGACATATAGACATATAGACATTTAGACATATAGACTTATAGACTTGTAGACTTATAGACTCATAGACTTATAGACTCATAGACTCATAGACTTATAGACTTATAGACTCATAGACTTATAGACTCATAGACTCATAGACTTAGACTTATAGACTTATAGACTTATAGACTTATAGACTTATAGACTTATAGACTTATAGACTTATAGACTTATAGACTCATAGACTTATAGACTTATAGACTTATAGACTTATAGACTTATAGACTAATAGACTTATAGACCTATAGACTCATAGACTTATAGACTTATAGACTTATAGACTTATAGACTTATAGACTTATAGACTTATAGACTTATAGACTTATAGACTTATAGACTTATAGACTTATAGACTTATAGACTTATAGACTTATAGACTTATAGACTTATAGACTTATAGACTTATAGACTTATAGACTTATAGACTTATAGACTTATAGACTTATAGACTTATAGACTTATAGACTTATAGACTTATAGACTTATAGACTTATAGACTTATAGACTTATAGACTTATAGACTTTAGACTTATAGACTTAGAGACTTATAGACTCATAGACTTATAGACTTATAGACTTATAGACTTATAGACTTATAGACCCATAGACTAATAGATTCATAGACTCATAGACTTATAGACTTATAGACATGTGGACTTGTAGACTCGTAGACTCGTAGACTTGTAGACTTGTGTTTTTGTAGACTTGTAGACTTGTGGACTTGTAGACTTGTAGACTTATAGACTTATAGACTTTTAGACTGTTAGAGTATCAGACTTTTAGACTTTTAGACTTTTAGACTCTTAGACTTTTAGACTTTTAGACTTTTAGACTTTTAGACTTTAAGACTTTTGACTTTTAGACTTTTAGACTTTTATGCTTTTAGACTTCTAGACTTTTAGACTTTTGGACTTATAGAGTTATAGACTTATAGACTTATAGGCTTATAGATTTATAGACTTATAGACCTGGTAAGGCCGTACCCAGAGAATAATTTCGGGGGGGAAGGTTTGGTTCTAGAGTAAATGATGCAATGTACATTTTACCAAATTTTTTTACACATCATTCAACAGACAGATGGAATCAGATTGTACAGTGTGGAAAGTACCACTTTATGGTCGCAAAATCTGTTTCTTAGTTGACTCATTAAGTCATCCGAGGTCGGAACAGCAACTTTCATTCGAAAATACTTCTCAGGATTATTAGTTGGAATATTACGAATACTTTATATTCAGAAACACTTATTCATTCCAGATGTATTCGTCTGATTTCGGGGGGTGGGGGGTTACCCCTCTAACAACATATAGAAGACCTAGTTAGCTTGGTCCAAGGGACATACTTGAACATATCGAACAGGGAAGTTGCATTCCTTCCCAATGACAATAGGGAGCATCATTGGCTGATTTCAAGAAAGTTGAGTCTTGAATTATCCACTTCAAGGAAAGTGTTAATTTGTTTATTTAATCATACTTCTTTCTAGATCCCACGACGCGGGCGGCTAATATTTTCAGAAAATATCTAAACTTGAATTTGTTATCACATCCACTTCTTTTTACGTTGTGGAAGAAGATTGTTCTTTGTTCTCACATAGATGAAAGGAAGTTATCGCCAAACTATTTCAGAAACAAAAATAACAACTTCCATGAATTCATGCATATATTAACTCGATGTAACAAGTTCAACCAAGTACATTTTTATCAGGTACTTCGTGAAAAGTGCGAATTTTCCACAAGAGACAAAGAATATTCGCATTCCAATTTTCCCCATGCAAATGAGTCAACCCAGTTTTCAGATAGTGTGAGAAAAGCGTGATTGCCTTTGCACTTAATTTTCCTGGAATCGCGATATTGGAAAGTCGTTTCCAAACGATCAGTGGACGGTAAATGTTGATGAAATCGTCCCACTTTTCAGGAGAGAGCTCTTCGAATTCAGGATTTTCGAAGTGGATTCGTTTAGTTTGAGCCATACGAGATGAAATTGAATTACACTCGCACGTAGATTGAATACAATATCTCCCATAATGTTATTCTAGCCAAACATATGGATTTCGATTTTTCACAGAGTGTCACAATAAGAACGCATTGAATTTATATTTAGCTTATGCTTTGTGTATGATTTCAATAAGTATCCCAATTTTTTTCAGACCACTTTCACGACAAAATTAAGGGAAACATCGTTTCTGGGGATTGCTGTGGATGCGGAAAAAGAATAAAATTGATAACTATCGTTTCGGACGTCCATCGTCTTAATGTATTTAAAAGGTTTTCACGATGTTTCGAATGCTTGTACCTGCAATCGTCTTCAGGTGAATACTGACAAGTTTAGGTGCTACTAACCAATTTATATGACTGTCGGCGCAATGATGCGTGCAATTCCGCCATGTGCAGCGGTGCGTGTAATTTCGCGCGGTGTGGTGGTGTGTGAAGTTTCACGCCTCTGCAGCCCGCCAGAAAGATCAATCAGGGGTTTCCATACGTTCTTGATCTAAACGCTTGGTTGACTAAAGGCGTTATTGGCTTCGATGTAGGCGCCCTCTTTGAACTTTCGTTTGAACCAATGCTTTTCTCTATGTAGAACACTTGCGTCGTCCCATAGAACTCGATGGTGCTCAGTCCAGGCGTGGTCAGCGATTCCCGATTTTGATGTTTCTCCACGTTGAGTCCATTTCTTGTGCTCATCCAATCTTACCGATAACGGTCTCTTTGTCTCTCCAATGTAGGAATCCCCGCATCCACATGGAACTTCATAAATGCAATTCTTACTGATTTCATTTTTGTTGTCAGGTTTGGTCTTGGTCAGGAAACTCCGTAAAGTACCGCCGGATTGGAAGCAGCTCTTGATGTTGTACTTGTTTCCGATCCTTCTGATCTTTTCGGACACACCTCTGATGTACGGAAGGCAGATCACTGTGCTTTGTTGTTGCTCTTCAGATGTCTTCGTTCTCCGGAGTTGTTTCAATACTCTTCTAGGAGTCCACGTCGTTGCATACCGGTGGAGGTCCTCTCTGATGTGGTTTAATTCGGCATCTAGTGACTCCACGTCGTTGCATATGTGCGTCACTCTCTCTACCAATGTTCTCACGATCCCTCTCTTCGTCGAACTCGGATGGTTGGAACTGTAACTGAGGTACTGCCCCGTATGTGTCTTCTTTCTGTAGGTACTGTTGATTTCCATTTCCATCGTGAATTTGATCGAATCCCTGATCCTGTTAATTTTTTAGAAGAAATCTTATTTCCAGGAAAAGGACCAATTCTTCTCTCAAGTCGACGGACTCCCGATGGGATCTACCCTTTCTCCAATCATCGCCAACATATACATGGAGTGGTTCGAGGAATTGGCTATACGGGAGGCAGAATACAAACCAAAGCTGTGGTTGAGGTACGTGGATGACACCTCCATTATATGGAATCACCAAGACAAACATCTCCAGGATTTCTCCTCAAAAATTGACAGAATCAGGGATTCGATCAAATTCACGATGGAAATGGAAACCCAACAGTGCCTCACCCCTCCTCGATGTGAACGTTGAGAGAATAGGCAATGAAATCCGCACCTTCGTCTACAGAAAGAAGACACATACGGGGCAGTACCTCAGTTACAGCTCCACCCATCCGAGTTCGACGAAGAGAGGGATCGTGAGAACATCGGTAGAGAGAGCGACGCACATATGCAACGACGTGGAGTCACTAGATGCCGAATTAAACCACATCAGAGAGGACCTCCACCAGAATGGATATCCCAAGAAACTCCTAGAAGAAGTATTGAAACAACTCCGGAGAACGAAGACATCTGAAGAGCAACAACAAAGCACAGTGATCTGCCTTCCGTACATCAGAGGTGTCTCCGAGAAGATCAGAAGGATCGGAAACAAGTACAACATCAAGAGCTGCTTCCAATCCGGCAGTACTTTACGGAGTTTCCTAACCAAGACCAAACCTGACAACAAAAATGAAATCAGTAAGAATTGCATTTATGAAGTTCCATGTGAATGCGGAGATTCCTACAGTGGAGAGACAAAGAGACCGTTATCGGTAAGATTGGATGAGCACAAGAAATGGACTCAACGTGGAGAAACATCAAAATCGGGAATCGCTGACCACGGCTGGACTGAGCACCATCGAGTTCTATGGGACGACGCAAGTATTCTACATAGAGAGGAGCATTGTTTCAAATGGAAGTTCAAAGAGGCCGCCTACATCGAAGCCAATAACGCCTTCAGTCAACCAAGCGTTGAGATCAAGAACGTATGGAAACCCCTGATTGCTCTTTCTGGCGGGCTGCAGAGGCGCGAAACTTCACGCACCACCACACCGCGCGAAATCACACGCACCGCTGCACATGGCGGAATTGCACGCATCATTGCGCCGACAGTCATATAAATTGGTTAGTAGCACCTAAACTTGTCAGTATTCACCTGAAGACGATTGCAGATACAAGCATTCGAAACGTCGTGAAAACCTTTTAAATACATTAAGACGATGGACGTCCGAAACGATAGTATTCAAGTTACCACATCGTCTACAACCTTCAAACAAATGAATAAAATTGTTAGGTTTCTTCCACGACCCAATATGTTTTCAAATGAAAAGAACAACAAATTTTTTCAAAAGATCAATAAGGAAGATTTTTCCGAAGTTTCAACATTCATATTCAAATTAATTAAAAGTATACCAAGTTACGTTTTCAAAACAGACTAAAAAGTATAAAATAATTTCTCTTAGCCCCATACTGATTTATAATCCCATGCAGATCCCTACTCCCACGGATCGGGTCGTTTCTGCAAATCGGAAATCCTGAAAATCGATTTCGACTTGACATATGTCACGTGTCCACGAATATGGTGTCAATTTTGAAAATGCATTACCATTGGGCAAAAAGTGGGGTTATGTTTTCAAAGATGTCAGAAAAGGTTATTTGAGAATTTTGATAACACGTTGACTGCTGCAGTATACAAAAAATTTCGGTCACCTTGGACCATTTCTCTATTATCATTGATTATGATTAAAACTATCTTACTTTTTCAGGAAATATAGAACATATGTGGAAAAAATATCTTTTTTTTTCCAATTTGTTCTTTTTTTTTTTTTATATTCTGGTTCCCACGAAAAGGGATATCCTGTAATGTTCAGAGAACATCGTGGGAACCAAGGGAAAGAAGGTAGGAGTTGGTGTTCTTCTTAAATTTCTGGAGGTTGTATGCCTCGGGGAACACCTCCCTAGGCAATGAGTTCCAAAGCCTCGCTGTTCGTTGGATGAACGAGTCTTTGGAAAGTGATGTTCTGCAGGTCCCCAAAGTGACCACGAAGGGGTGTGATGACTGAACTTGACGGGGTTAGTCTCGAAGAGACTGCCAAAGCAGGAACGATTGTTGATATTTCAGAAGAGCATCGCCCATGAAAATATCTATAAAATAGAGAGAAAGGCACGGTATACAGGGTGTAAACTAACCTGTTGCACACCCATGAATGACTATTTTATAACAAATTACAGTGCTTAAAAATCCGAAAAATAAAAATAATATTTTGTTCTTTGTAAAATTCGACAAAATTTTGGGTGGGGCCACACGCCTAATTCCAAGCGACTTACTCAGAGGAAAACTTTGGCAATTGCCGAATGCAATAAATATTTAGATGAAAAGTGTGACTGTGTGCACGTATCGATTAATCGATGAAAGAAAATTGTATTTCGTGCATAAAATAATTTATTCAATCGTAGCAAAGCGCTTCCACAAGATTTTTTTATATTCAATGAAAAATACTATCAGCAACCAGAAGGTCTTGCTATGGGTAGTTGTTTATCTCCTTTTTTAGCAGATATTTTCATGAACAATTTAGAAAATAAATTCATTGTCACGGATATTAATCCTGAAATTCTACATTGGTACAGATATGTTGATGACTGTTTAGTGTTTGTAAATGGTAATATTGAGACTGCTCAAAATTTATTAACTAAAATCAATCAAATACACCCTAACATAAAATTTACTTCAGAAATCGAATCAAATAATAAAATATTTTTTTAGATCTTACAATACATAAAAATATTCACTCTATAGATTTCAATATCTACAGAAAACCTACACAAACTGATCATGTGATACCTAGTTTTTCGAATCATCCCCATCAGCATAAAATGGCTGCTTTCTATTGTTACATCCACATACTCTTAAATGTACCACTTTCTACTGTTGAGTATCAAAAAGAATTGAATATTTTGAACCAAATAGCTTCCAACAATGATTATAATTATCAATACTTTGATTCAAAAAATTAAATATAAAAATGAACATAACTTATCTTATCCAAAATCAAATTCAATCGACAAATTTGTTTCAATTCCTTCTTTAAACAACAACATCTCTAACAAAGTAGCTAGTTGCATTAAAAGTAATTTTGACAACATTAAAATTCCTTTCAAAACCAACAATAGCTTGAGTAGCTCTTTGGTCAATACAAAAGACGAAATTGACAAACTTTCCAAAAGTGGTATATATAAGTTAAATTGTGAAGACTGCGATGCAGCCTACATTGGTAGAACTTGTAGACCTTTGAAAGTTCGTATTTTGGAACATTTGAATAGTAATAAAGTTTCTGCCTTCGGTCATCACTTAAGATTTAACAATCATAATTTTAGTCCAAATAGAAATTCACAGATCTAACATGAAGTTAGGTCCAAAAATTACAATAGATTAGATTTTATTGAAGATTTACACATTAGTAAAGACATACTCAACAATAACCTTTGTCTCAACACGCAAGTCAATTTAAATAGATCCTATATTCCACTTCATAGACGTCTGAATTGAATATTTAACTTCCTTGGCCTTTTGCCCTAATTTACATTTTAGTTTTCTGGTTAATCATGCTAATAATTTTCAATTTCCATTCTCTGTGATGATTTTACTTGTATCTCTTTGCAATTTGCCAGCCTCCTTTTCAGTATTCTCCATAATGAGAACACAAGTCAGGTTCTGGATTATCACCTTTTAGACTTTGTTTTACTCCAGCTGTGGGAGTTGTGAAGTTGGGTCTAGTTCCCATTAGACTTGTATCACACTTCCTATCCCCCACTTGCGGTTCAACTGAGCCATGGTGGACAAGGAAGTTTATTAAATTCATTGTCCATGGAACTTATATTCAATTATGATGACTTAAATGTGAGAATTAAGAATCTTGTCTGGTCTTCCTTGGAATGCTGGAACATATTTGACAGATGACAGTCCTCATTAGATTGATCATCTTCTAGTGTGTTTTCGCATGACAGGGATATTCCTTTCTTGATTCTGATATCTCCATGTTTTTGTGTTCCATGTCTTTCTACTTTATCGTTCACTTGTCAATTGTCAATCTTATCACTTGGGTCCAGCTATCACACCAAAATAATGGTTTCTTACAAGAAATGAGAAGAAAGAGATAAATTTTAACCTCTAGTGTCACCCTGGCCTAGAATACTTATTTTAACATGTTATGTAAACCTATACAATTTTCATTGATCATGAGATGTTTTATGGTCTTTTTGGCTTCTTGTACACCTGACGAGTAAGTAACCTCACTTTTCAAAATATGTCAATTTTCTTTCTCAAAAACAAAACTTTTCAGTAACTTTTTTCTATCAATACTACTTACTTTCAGGTACGCACTGATGATGACCTAACGGTCGAAAGCGCTTTGCTACGATTGAATAAATTATTTTATGTACGAAATACAATTTTCCTCCATCGATCAATAAATATTTAACCCGACATTTCAATAATGTTGAATGTTGAAGTTATTGTGTGGTAAATGTATACATTGCAGGCTGCCTGGGATAGATATTCAATTTCAACGTGAAGAAAACAACTAACCCTGTTATATCTAAACTGGTGATGAAGTCAGAACTAGTTGACTTCATACTCTGCTTTGAGGCACTTATCATAATTATCACAGTCACTTATAAGAGACAAACGGTATCGAAAAGGGAAACATTCGCAATTGAATATTGTTTCGAAAAATGATATCACGACCATTGCAGTGATTCAGACATTCAGAACACGTGAAGATTATCGCATGCACGGTTTACTAATCTGTGTACGAACGAAAGTTTGTGAGATTCAACTAGTGTTTTCTGATTGGTTGGTGAATGATAGATTTCAATTATCAACCAATCAGAAAACAGTACGCGATGAAAGAAGATTATTCAAAATTGAACAATTCTGTAAAAAGTTATGCGTGGTCATACATAAAAAAATGTACGCGTCGACTACAAAACCTCCTCCTTTTTGATTTCGTCGGTTAAAAATGAATTTACATACTTTTGAGTTTGTTTTTTATGGTATTTCTTCTTGATTATTAGTAGCGCTGATCACACTGTTTGTTATTTTATAACATCCTCGCATAATATAATGTTTGACTCCAATAGGTATTGAATTGGGAGTACCTCAGGGCTCAGTACTCGGACCCATCCTCTTTTTGCTCTACATTAATGATATAAACCTCTTCAACATCACTGCCAAGATCACTCTATTTGCGGATGACGCAACTTTCCTATGGCATGATAATTCACAGCAACTACTGCTAGATAACATCGAAAGGGAATTGATTACAATAAAACAATGGTGCGACTCCAATTCTTTAGTGATTAACATAAAAAACTAATATAATCACATTTCGCTGCAACCTACCAGATATATCACTGGAGGATGAAAATATCCTTAACAAAACAGAGACACGTTTTCTTGGATTAAGTATAGACTCTAGACTGAAATTCGATTATCACATTAACAATCTCTGTAATGTGTTGTCCTCGGGATGCTACGCAATTCAAGTAATCTCGAACGATTTGGGTATAAACGCAGCCAGATCGGCGTACTTTCCTCTAATCGAATCTCATCTGAGGTATGGGATTGCATTTTGGGGCGCTTGCTGTTCTTACCAGCTCAGAAATGTTTTTGTAATTCAAAAAAGAGCCTTAAGGTATATTGGCAAAAAAAGACCCAGAGATTCATGTAGAACGCTGTTCATTGATCGCAGTAAACTTACGGTAACATCTATATACATTCTAGAATCTGTCACCCTTATACATAAAAATAAAAATCTCCTTGTAAAAAATGATAATTCGTATAACACTCGACAGAACAATAATATCAGACTTCCTAGACCATCTAATAATTTGGTTAGAGATTCTATAATATACAATGGCATTAAAATGTATAATCATCTCCCCATGACCACTAGAGAAACTACATGTCTCAGGCGATTTAAAAGAGAGGTGTTAACAAAAATCTTGATACAACAATCACTATACGAGCTAGATGAATACTTCTTCTTGAACCTTTAGCTAGTAGCAGTTCCACATACTTGGGAGCACACTCATAACCCTTGACGAAATTGTATGACCATAACAAATTTTCTCGATAGCTCCATAATACGTAACATTGTCTTCATTTATTGATTTATTTTCACACATACTGTCCTTTATCCAACCTTGCCTATTTACCACACTTTGTATTTTCTGGTCTGCACGTCTTGAATGTTTATGTATATGGCGTATCTCAGACAATATCAATCTATTTTCATATATATTTTTATATTGTTACCCACTTATTTAGTTATAACCTAATGTATTGAAATTAGATTATTTTTATAATTTTTACAAATCTATATTTAAATATGAATCTAAGCTTTGTCTTTAAGAATTTTATTCTTTGACAATAAAGCATATCTCGATTGATTGATTGATTGATTGCTTGCGGACCCTATCATGTACCCCGTCCATAAATATTACCACAGCAAAATATAGTCAAAATCATTTGAAGAAACAAACATGTGGATTTATATTATGATTTCTAATAGAATAATGATGAAAAGGGAAACATTCTCAATTGAATATTGACTAGAAAGATTTTTCTGTGAATTGAAAAATCCATGATAAATGAAGTTATTTTTTGTGAACGTCTGACAGAAAACCACTACTTCCCAGGCTAAAGCCACGCTGGACATTGAACTTCATCTGATAGATATTCTGAAAAGACCCTAACTAAAATAAAAAATCTTTAATTAAAAATTTGCATTTTCATTCAGATAGTTATTTGATTATCTATTCCAGTCTTAATTAAGAACTTATAAAGATGAATGAGGCAAAGAAGAATGTTTTCCAAAAGAGAGTACTTGAAAAAGAGAGTACTTGCGGACCCTACCTTGTACCCCGTCCATAAATATTACCAGAGCAAAATATAGTTAAAATCATTTGAAGAAACAAACATGTGGATTTATATTATGATTTCTAATAGAATAATGATGAAAAGAGAAACATTCTCAATTGAATATTGACTAGAAAGATTTATCTGTGAATTGAAAAATCCACGATAAATGAAGTTATTTTTTGTGAACGTCTGACAGAAATCCACTACTTCCCAGGCTAAAGCCACGCTGGACATTGAACTTCATCTGATAGATATTCTGAAAAGACCCTAACTAAAATAAAAAATCTTTAATTAAAAATTTGCATTTTCATTCAGATAGTTATTTGATTATCTATTCCAGTCTTAATTAAGAACTCATAAAGATGAATGAGGCAAAGAAGAATGTTTTCCAAAAGAGAGTACTTGCAAAAGAGAGTACTTGCGGACCCTACCTTGTACCCCGTCCATAAATATTACCAGAGCAAAATATAGTCAAAATCATTTGAAGAAACAAACATGTGGATTTATATTATGATTTCTAATAGAATAATGATGAAAAGGGAAACATTCTCAATTGAATATTGACTAGAAAGATTTATCTGTGAATTGAAAAATCCACGATAAATGAAGTTATTTTTTGTGAACGTCTAACAGAGAACCACTACTCTCCCGGCTAAAGCCACGCTGGACATTGAACTACATCTGATAGATATTCTGAAGAGACCCTAACTAAAAGAAAAAATCTTTAACACGTTGACGGAGAGCGACGTCTATGGACGTTTAGGCCACTGTGCCTGCTGTGGCACTTCAATTTTACGGCGTCAATAGCCGCCCTAAAAATACTCGCGTTTCGTAGCCACATCGTTCACAGACGTTGAATTAACATGGAATTCTGTTTATGTGTCACATCATGCGCAATAATTTGTAGCTGTGTAGTTGATAGACGTTGATGTCATGGTGGGGAGTCGGAAAACAAACGATAGTTACCGATTCACTAACAACCCCATTCCTTCAACTTTTATAATAGTGTCTCTCTGTCATCAAAGTTGCTCACATATAAAACCCACTCTACTGGAACATTAAGAGCAAACCGAAAAGGTAATCCTGCGGTTGCTATCACGAAATAACTCCGAAAAGGTGAACATATATGGAGGAAAAAAAACAATTAGCTTGTATGTTACTAAGTGGAAAGATAAGCGGGATGTATATGAAATAACAACTGCGTATCAACCAAATCTTATAACTGTTAGAAATAAGTATGGATACAACCAGCACATGTCTGGAATCAACAGGAGCGATCAAATGCTGAGTTACTAGAAAGTCTCATTTAATCTTTTAGATATAACAATATGGAACTCTTACTTTCTGCACACAAAAGGAGTACAAGAAATTAAATTCATTGAGTTCAGGGAAGCTGTAGTACGATCACTTATAGGGATTGAAGAAAATGTTGATGACAGACATTTTATGAAATTTCAGGCTCCAATAAAAACACCAAAAACAGCAACTGAGCAGCAACATTTCCTAGAGGAGATTCCCCTGCCGGAAAATTATAGAAAATCACATGTATTCCTCAAATATAGGCAGTGTAAGAGGGAAAAGAAGAGAAAAGAAACAAGATACAAATGTGAGACCTGTCCAGAAAAACCCGCGTTATGTCCCGCGCCTTGTTTCAAGCTGTGGCATCAATAACTGAATAAATCTATATATAGTTTTATTCATATAATTGGAGGACGTCTATGGACGTAAGTGTCACAATTGTATAGAAAAATTTTTATAAAGTGACACTGGCGTCTATGGCCGTGAGTTATTTTCTTCCATAATCAGCTTATTTATGACTCTAGGAATCCGCAGATATACATTTTTATTTTTTATCTTCAATATTAGTGAAAATACATCTGTGACGCAACAGGCACAACCACTAATCACAGAGTGTCCGTCAACGTGTTTATTGAAAACTTGTATTTTCATTCAGATAGTTATTTGATTTTCTATTCCAGTCTTAAGATGAATGAGGCAAAGAAGAATGTTTTCCAAAAGAGAGTACTCATCAGAAATAATTCGTAACATTGACGCAAGAGAGGCATCGCATTCACTAGGTTAGACGTTAGTAGGAGATTTAAGCCGGTTCTGGGTCTCCCCCCACCACTATGACGTCACGTGTGACCTTGAATAGTTGCAGGTGTGCAGTGTGTGTGTGTTTGACCTTGAGATTTGACTTTGAGATTTGTCATTGAGTTTTGATATTGGGTTTGGTCGACTTTGAGATTCGACTTCAGTTTTGACCTTGAATATGACCTTGAGATTCATAACATTAAGTTTTGACTTTGAGATTTGACCTTGAGTTTTGATGTTGGATTTGTTTCGGCAACCAAAAGATTTGATCTCAATGTTTGTTTGACCTTGACTAATGTTGTGGTGTAGGCACTTTTGTATGGTGGGGGTATTTCACTGAAATATTCCAGGAGAAGAAAAATAAATTGCGCATCGCATCGGACTTGTTGTATGGTGGGGGTATTTCACTGAAATATTCCAGGAGAAGAGTATTTCGAATCAGTGTCTCCTCCAGTGATCTATTGAAAACAAGTTGCTGAAATGTATTCGTGTGATTGTGGTAAAGATTTCACTCGAAGTGATAATCTACGTCGACATCAACGGGAAACTTGCCAGGGAGGTCCTTCAGTGAAACGAGTTAAATTGAACAATGGCGATGACTCACCACCTGCACCACTCTATACATGTAATTGTTGTAATGTGATAATCCCATATTGTCAAGTCAACTCTCACAAAGAACACTGCACACAGGACGAATTCATGTGTTCACTTGGGTGGTGGTGTACACCTCATTAAAAATGCATTCAAATGTCGCATTTCCAGCTACAGAGTATCTAGTGAGAATATGTATACAGAGTATGCACCTTTTTTCAATGATATCAAGCATAAAGTACTCGAGCTATTGGAAAAAAACATTAAACTACACAACTCCATCAAGGTCAACATGGAAGTGTTTGGAAGTTATGTCATTCAAACACAGGAATTGACAGACATCAAATCGTTCAATTCTCCCAATCGTATAGCAGATCGATCAACTGATTTGAATGGATTATTCGATGCATTTCGTGACATTATAATTGCCCAAAGTACGGAGTTTGAGGAGCGTGATTCAGGTTTGTAGTTATAATTGTTGCAAATGATGAAAGGTTTAATAAAAGTAATTTTTCAGGATGGAGTTGTGAAAAATTATGTTCCTTGAGGTGAACATAAACAAATACAGTCCACTTGGCGGATCATCATACATGAAACTTCCCGAATTCATTGAGAGAAGAAAAGGTGTTGTCAACATAAAAAATGAAGACCAATGCTGCTTTGCATGGGCTGTGACATCTGCATTATTCCCCACTAATAATAAAGTGTCGGAGGTGTCATCCTATCCACATTATGAGACTGTCTTGAATGTAACAGGTATGGATTTTCCAGTAAAATTACGTGATATAAAAATGTTTGAGTATTTGAATGATATTTCAGTCAATGTTTATGGTTTGGAATCTAAGATTGAGAATAAGAGAGTCAAATATGAGGTGATTGGGCCCTTGCGATACTCTCAGAGAAAACTCAGAAGACATGTCAATTTATTGCTTATCACAGATGAGGTGGGAAATAGTCATTATTGTTGGATAAAAGATCTCTCAAGATTGGTGTCAAGTCAAATTTCAGCTCATGAACACAAAAAATATTTCTGTGATGGATGTTTATTGTACTTTTCGAATGAGCGATTACTGTTGCGTCACCAGATGCACGATTGTAATCATGTATGTACAACAGTACCGCAAACTGATTTCAGAATAAATAAATTTGGGAAAATGGTTGCCGGTAATACATTAATGTTTGAAAATTTCGAAAGACAAATGAATGTACCTTTTGTAGTATATGCAGATTTTGAATCGATTCTGAAGCCTATACAAACCACCGAACCGAATCCAGAACTCGCGTACACGAATAGAACCTTCCAACACGAAGCTTACTCATTTGCTTATCTGATAAAATGTTCCTTTGATGATAAATTAACAAAATTTGTTTCATATAGAGGTGCTGATGCGGCAAAGGTTTTCACAATGCGAATAGAAGAAGATTTAAGAAATATATATAATAATCATTTGAGGTATGTCAAACCAATGACTAAACAAACCCCAGAAGAGGAAAGGGAATTTCATAATGCCACCACTTGTGGTATATGTGAAAAAACCTTTCACAGAAGGGGATGTTAAAGTCAGAGATCACTGCCATCTCACGGGGAGAAAAAGATATCCAGCAGCGCACTCTGCCTGTAATTTGAATTTCAAAATACCAAATTTCATCCCCATTATATGTCATAATATGAGTGGTTATGATTGCCATATGTTCATTAAAGAATTGTATGAGGAAAAGGATAAGGTTGATGTTATTCCCCAAACTAAGGAAAATACATTTCGTTTACAAACATCTCTACACACATAGCTATCAAAGTAAAGAAGGAAAAATTAAGAAAAATTTTTTGAAAATGATTTATAGATAGCTTCAAGTTCATGTCAAGTTCATTAGAAAAGTTGGGTGCAAATTTGAGTGATAAGCAATGTATAGAGATGTTAAAATGTTTTCCCGATAAAGAAAAATTCAATTTAATGAGGCAGAAAGGTGTTTTCCCATATAGTTTTGTGGACAACATCAATAAATTGGATCATCCTAATTTACCGACAAAAAATCAGTTTTATGACAATTTGAATGAGGAACATGTATCAGAGAAAGATTATATGAGAGCCGAACGTGTTTGGGCACTATTTGAATGTAAGAGTCTTGGAGAATATTCGGATTTATATTTAAAATCTGATGTCCTACTACTATGTGATATTTTCGAGAATTTTAGACGGATTTGTTTAGATACATATAAGTTGGATCCAGCTCAATATTATACTGCACCTGGATTATCTTGGGATGCAATGTTGAAATATACAAATATTGAACTTGAACTGCTAACTGACATTGATATGATAAATTTTTTCAAAAAAAGGGATCCGTGGAGGTATTAGTCAATGTAGCGATAGGAAGCATATAGCAAATAATAAGTTTATGCCTGATTTCGATCCCAATGAGCAATCATCATTCATTTCATATTTGGATGCTACAAATTTATATGGGCATAGTATGTCACAACCATTACCTACATCTGATTTCACTTGGCTAACTCGAGAAGAAATCACAAATTTAGACATTATGGCTGTGGCAGACAATGATCCATATGGATATGTCCTTGAAGTTGACATACATTATCCTCAAGAATTGCACGATAAACATTCCGACCTTCCTTTTCTGGTAGAAAGTATAGTGCCACCAAATTCAAAAGCAAAATTCCAAAATTGATTCCAAATTTGAATGATAAGCGAAAGTATGTGGTTCATTATATAAACTTGAAACAGGCTGTAAATAATGGTTTGATTGTTATGCATACTCACAGAATCCTAAGATTCAAGCAGTCATGTTGATGAAGCCTTAAATCAATCTCAACACTCAAATGCGTAATAGATCTAATAATAAGCCTGAGAAAGATTTACATAAGCTAACGAACAACGCAGTTTAAGGCAAAACGATGGAAAATGTTGACAATAGGATTGATGTAACGCTTGTCACACATTGGCAGAATGTTCACAGAAGTATGGGAGCGGGGCTCTGATTGCACGACCAAACTTCAAAAGTTGCACAATTTTAATGAAAATTTCGTTGCGAATCAAATGGGTAAAGTGAAAGTATATTACGACAAACCATTGTATTTGGGAATCTGTGTTTTGGAATTATCCAAGACTGTAATGTATGATTTTTACTATGGATGTATAAAGAAAGAATATGGTCAGAATGCTTCTCTGCTCTACACCGATACAGATTCTCTAATTCTAAAAGTAAATACCGACAATTTTATGATTTCATCAGCACCAATATAAGCAGATTTGACAATCTAATTACATTGAACATAATAAATTCGGCATACCTGTAACAAATTCAGTCTTGGGTAATTTCAAAGATGAGTTTCCCAATGATCCAATAATTAGTTTTATGGTACAGGTGCCAAGGCATACTATGTACAATCTCTTGCAACAGAAGTAAAGAGAGCCAAAGGGTAAAGAGATCTGTGATAAAGAATCAATTGACATTGGAGGATTACAAGAAAATAGTTGAGAATGGTGGTAAAATTTTTAGGAAGATGAATTCATTCAGAAGCATCTCACATGATATGTTTACGGAATTGAAAAAATAAAGTAGCACTATCATATGATGATGATAAAAGATTCATAATTCCCAATACAACACAAACCCTCCCTTGGGGTCACAATGACATTGAGTTCTATCAGTGCGATCCCAATGAAACTATTCGTATATGTAATAACATAGTTAAATCTTTTCTCAAGAATATGGCATGAATTCGAAAGTAGATTGGATTATTTAATCGCATTATTGAGTGCTGAAATAACTGAATAATATCATTCGCAATACTCAAATTAACTGGAAAATGCATAGTTGAGTTGTTAAAATAATTAATATATATAGCATTGACATAAGTAATGAGAAAATAAAAGTATTGAGGCATACTATTGTGTTTCATTTTGAATAGAAGTAGTGAATCCTCAAAATAATTCAATTTTCAATCTGCGCCTGCGAATCAGAAATTTGTGCAATTATCGTTTCGCGGATGCAAAACGGGTAAAAATTTATTCCAGAGATCACAGATTAATTTTTTCTTTCGCGGTCACCGAAACTACTCCGCGAAACCGCGGAACCGCGAAAGCGAGAACCGCGAAACCGCGAAACCGCGAACTGCGGTTTTTTACACGGGGTAAAAAGCCGCGGTCTAAAAAAAATCAACAAGACCGCGGAGCGGTCTTGGCGCCGCGTAGCGGTGCGTGCCAAGACCGCTCCGCGGTCTTGACTCCGTAGTCTCCGTAGTCTCCAATCTGCTTTATGAAGTCTAGGAAAATCAACACTATTCAAAGTTATCAACTAAACATTATTAGATATTATTTGACGATATTTATCACAATGTTCCTTATATACACCCCCATGAAATTTAAACATTGTTAAATTTCGCTGATATTGAGCCTCGCGATTGGCATTCAATTTTTCCAATTCTTCCATTCGTTCTTTCACTTTGGAAGCCTGTCGAAGGAGTTCATCATATTCTAATTGAAGTTGACTCAATTCGTCATAAGATGGACGAGAACGTTCGACCTCCCGTCCAACCTTATCCATTATCTCCTTCAACTCTCGATTAATGGACGATGCAATGTCTGGAATTGAAGACGATGATGGATTCGACTTCCAACTCTTTTCCCAACCTTCGACCTTGGACGATGTTGGTATAGGTTCAGCTGAAGCAACAGATGTCTACGATAATACCATCGATCGATTTAGGCCACCGGTGCTAGGGATTCCACCACGATGGCTGTGTCGGGTACTACATTTCGCTGCCGCCTTTACTGGCGGCCCGTGCAGTTGGCATGGCGTATGGGCTGTATTTCTCCACACCATCCTAAACTTCTGCAGTCCCGAACACTTGGCAGATCCTCTCTTGGAGACTTTTGCCTATTAAAAAAACTGCTTTTTGGTTAGTTGCTTCACCGAAGGAGGTCTCGTGGTGAATTCGTCATCGGAATCCGAACACCTGCGCTTCATGCTCAACCTCGATGGTCCAGCGTCGTTCAGGGATGGTACGGGTGACAAAAGAGCTGGCAATGGATTATTCCATTCGGAACATTGTGATAACATCATCCTGAATCACTCCACCTTCCATTTGGGATGGTCCCGCCACACCAACAATCCCTCACAACTCTCACTTTCATCAGGGCGAGCCAAAGTCATAATTTGCATGATGGTCAGTGCAGCGGAAGCATCCTGCGATGGGGTGATTTCTTCCAGGTGAAAATCTGGACAACAAAGCTAAAAATGTTAGATAGATACCAGCGAGCAGAGTCGAAGGAATGATTGTTTCGATCCAGCACTCGTAGTTTTATGCCTTTTCCCCACTCTTCGGGAGGAGGAGTCCATGTAGGCATGCGCTGGCAATATGCAGGATGGGTGATGTTTAAAGCCTAGGCGAGTGCATGTTTTGGGGAGGGGTATTGAAGTTATTTCTACGACTCATATTCAAGTTTCGGTATGTGTGAGTTTTTGGAGTGGGATTAAGTCGAAATCACATAAATTAAATCCTGCAATGGTAGGACTTCATTCGAAAACTTGTATCTTGTTTAGAATTATCAAAATGTGTTTCAAACGTGCCGTTGAAGAAGTTGTCAACATGATGGAAGAATTAAATATTCAAGAGGAAGCAGGTTCATGGAAGAAGCAGAAGCAGATGCTGCAGGTGAAGCGTGGAGAGGAAACCACAGCAGCAGTGGACCCCGCCAACGATGAGGGGCATTCGACGAAGACCAAACGAAAACGATCATTTGGTTGCCGATGATGAGGGGAAGGAGATGAGTCTTCGACGACCTGGATGAGGTGTTGTCCAGAGGAGGGTGATCAATACCATCGATTTACCAGGATATCCTGTACTGTTCAACTACAGTATTACAGAGGTGATGACGATGGATGGGATGGCGAATCTGTGTTTTGAATGTTTTCCACATTCAGCGGAATGATCAATTTCCATCAGCGGTGTCGGGATTGGATCTACACCTGAGGAGGGAATTGAGAGACATCGGGGATGAAATTTTTGTTTGCGAAATTCCATTATTTCAGGGGGTTGGCGGATATATGTTGCTATTGCAATAGTTATTTTTATTTGAAATAATGGAATGATTGTTATATATATTGTATATTTTTAAAAAAATTTATTTTGATGTTGACCTTTTTGAATAAATTACCTTTCCTAATAAAAGTCCTATAATTTTTTCTACTTAAACATTAAACATTTCTCAAAGGTAAATTGGTTACAATGCAAAAACAGATTTTTCTGGGGTCATTCAAATAATTCTAACATGTCTGAGCTCGAATTAATTTTCCCTTCTTTAAAGCTAATAGATCAATGTTGAAATAATATATCATTTTAGTCTAACATAAAATATTCTTATTTGGGAGACGAATTTTTGAAACTCAAAATGATAAAACACATTCCTACATGACTTATTTAATTCTGACATCCCTCCACCCCTCTGAATGATATAAATGTGTTGCCATCGATCATCTCCTCACTTTGATCATCATTCGGGTTAACTAAAGCTTCTGCTGATTCGAAAGGAATATGTGTGTTGGAGGGGTGATTCACCCCCTTTAAGTTTTTTCCAGTGGATGATGGTCCCATCCAAGTCGGGAGATTAGCTCTACCAGTGGCCAAATGGATATGGAAGGGACAACTTCGGACCTCCAGCGGTTGGGGATCGGACCTGATTCAGAGTCATCTTCTACAATTTTAAACTTCCTGGGGGACCTTTGGGGTGGTGGGGAGGAAGGGGATGCTGGAAGTCACTTTGCCCGATACTTGCGGTGTGTGAGCGACCGGGTGGCGAAGAAACCACCATAATTCCTGGTGGGACTATATGCGCATACGCAGACCCAAACGCAGACGGTAAAACCCTACCGCAACCGGTGGAGGACGGGGGTTGGTGGTTAGTGATGAATTTATGATGATGTCATCCGATAGACTCGGACGATGATGATGATGATGTCAAAATGATAGACCCCGGACGATGATGTCATTGTTATAGATTAGAGTTGGGAGCTATTGGAGGGTAAATTTTGAAGGTAGTACTCACAGGATGATGCGATGGTTGGGGTTTAAAAGGGGTAAAGGGAGGGGGCCAAACCTCCCCCACCAAAATTAATTTTTGAATAATAAAAATAGTTATACATCAGAATGATGAAAGTTGAAGAACATTGGTGCGCAAACAATGATATATGTAAATTTTTATATTTTTTTTCCCCTTTTTCAATATCACTTGGGGAACAGAGAACATATTGTTATAAAGTTAAGAATAAGCAAAAACATATCTAGTGGAAACAAACCCCGTATTTCTTATTCTTAAATTACTTATGGAAATAAGTCTATTGAAACGAATGATCGACTACATTCTTACCACGCTTTATCCCCACTCCGGGTTCCTCCTCCACTTCTCTGAATGATATAAATACAATCACACGTCGGTTTTCCTCCTTCTGAACATCATTCAGAAATAACCCCCTTCCGATTCCACTAGTAATATATTGGAACGTGGTGATTCACCACAACCAAGTTTATTGGTTGCCAGCTGGTGGGGCTCCATTCAAGTGAATGAAGTGAGCTCTTTTTTCCGCTCAATCATGTGGGGTCAGATTCAGACTCAGACTCATCCACTTGTCTTCTGGGAATCTGAAGTTTCCATCGATTGGGATTTTGCTTTTAAAACGTCCACGTTTCAAGTTGATTGGTTCCCAACGTCGTATTCCCATGGCGATTTATATGAATTTGGGGGAGGGGGAAAATAGATATTGGGGTCTTCTCATGGGTAGGTAACACAAGGATGGTTCCAGTTGGGGCACCATCCAGGGGTAATAGGCGGGGGCCACCCCTACTTTATCAAGTATTAATTTTCAAATATATTTGGAAAAAAACATTTATATATATATATAAGGGACAAATATACGATCTCAATTGGGAAAAAAGAAACATTTATGTTATAATGGGTCATTATACATTTTTTAACAATCCCCAAAAAACTTTTTATGGATTTTTTTCGGGCTATGAACAGGATTCAATGTTGGATCAATAATGTTAGCAACTTTATTTATTCTTCTTCGGTCTCATTCGATCTGCTGCCACATATTGCCAAACGTTTTTTCTTTCCTTTTTTTATATGCATAACCCAAGGGTTCCAAATAGTAGGTTTCATTATTATTTTCATTTATCCAAAACCTCTTTTCATAGTGGTTTTACGTGGTGTGTTTTTATTGGCTACACTGTGGCGTCGGGGGCGTCATATTCCTGAACTGTTGCCTTTCAAACATTGTGGCAACTCACCCGTGCCTAGTGTCTTTCGTATATTGTGACGATATTTTGTCCTATTTCTGATTACAATTCGAAAATATAGCCTTTGGGAGATTATTACCGTATCACATAAAACCACCTTCGTTTATTCCATTCCTCGACCAG